>JAVFHQ010000054.1:0-205297 GCA_035135055.1 Oleoguttula mirabilis | reverse complement strand
TAGCTTTAATAGAGGTAGGTATCCTTTAGCAGTTTCTTCTCTATAAGCAAGAAACACTTAGCTAACCTAGGCTTATAACCTATTAAAAGGTATATCCTATAGGTAGGTTAGGTATAGAAGTATCTTACTTAGAAATAGGACTAAAGGAACTAATCGTACTATTATATAGTATTAATTAAGTTAGGCTATATATAGGAGAGACAGAGATTTTATCTTATCTCTTCTAGAATAACTAAGTCTTAGTAGCCTAAAGACTTAGACTATTACTCCTACTATCCTTCTAAACTAATATAACTTAACAATTTACTATAATAATAGTCTATATTAGATAGATTCTAGTACGAAATTTAAGTACTATTTAGAGTTTTAAGTCGCTTTATATTATTATATATTAGTTAGTATATATCTAGTATAGATAGTTTAGCTATTTAAGTATAAGAACTATTAAATAAGTAGATATATATTATATAAATATAAGGTAAATAGCTAGCTAACTAGAAGATTAGAAGAGAGAAGCTAAAGATAAACTCTCTACTTACTAAGTATTTCCTATATTAAGTACTCTATAATATATAAGGCTAAAAGGCTATAAGTCTAAGTTATATATAGTATTAAGTAAATAATAAACTATAATAGTATCGACGAGCTATAAGGATAGCTTATACCTAGTCGGATCGATTTCTTAATTAGGAAGCTAGAGAGTATCCTCTAGCGTAGCGATTATAGTCGAGTTACTTCTAATTACTAGTACTTACTAGAACCGAGATCGACCTAGTACTAAGTCTAATAATTCTAACTATTAGCCTCCTTCTACTTCTCTACTCTACTAGTAATACTATACGCGTCTACCTTCTAGTAGCTAGACTAAACATTAAGGTAGACGTTCTTAAGAAAAGCCTATAGCTATATAGTATAAGGATAGTTATATAGGTTCTTACTACTTAAATATAGATTATTATATTCTTCTACCTAGCTTCTATTACTCTACTTCGCCTAGCTAGCTTCGAAGTAGTTAAACTCGAATAGAAGGATAAGTCTATATCTATCCTCGAATAGTATATTATATTTATAGTTATAGGAATCTAGGTAGAGCCTAGATAGGAAATCTCGGGTTTAAGTATATAGTCCTTAGTAGAAGCTATTTAGATTCTTAGTACTACTAATAGTAGCGTTAGAGTAGAAGAGTAGTATTAGTAATACTTTTATAGGCTTAGAGTAGGTTAGGTCTTTAGAGTTCTACTAATAGCTTTCTATAAAAGGTTAGATTATAATATCTTCTACGCTTAGATAGTATAGACTAGAAGCAATAAAGGTAAACTAAGGTCTTCTAGCTTAGCGTAGGAACTTATAAGCGAAGCTATCTAGTATCTTAGCAAGATCTAGAGCTATAGTATATATAAGTCTATTATTAGGTTTACTATTATTCGAAGTAATATCCTATATAGATCTATTATCGTTTAGTCCTATCTTCTATTCGATTATCTCTATAGCTATCTACTATATCTCTAGCGTCTAGTTTAAGTCGATCGCTAACTAGAAAGCTATAGTCTATAGCGTTTATTAGCTCTTAATATAGTTAACGTATATAGCTAGATTGCGCTTAGTATAATTAGACGAGCCTTAATCTCTATTAATAGTATCGTATAGAGTAATAACCTTCTTACGCTATATTATCTTAATCTAAACTAAGAGGACAGCCTCTAATTTCTACTATAGTTGCTTAGAGTATAATAGGAGGTCGTTAGTAAGGTTAAAATGCATTATTGCTCTATAGGTATACTAGTCGTAGCTAATATCACGTTAGTAGGCAGCTAAGTTAACGAATTGCAAAGGTTGTTCCTAACTTATATAAGTCCGTTATATTTACCCGCAAATGTTTCGTAAGTGGTGTATAGCGTTAATATCCTGTCGATGTCCTGATCGTACCACTCATTGATCCACATGCACAGATCTCTAGGCTCAGTGAGGCCGATCACATTGTAGGAAAACTTCGGTTTGTTGTAGTCATACGAGGTAACGCGAGCTCCATGGAGGAAGGCTCGCAGTGACGGATGGAAGCGTTCGCTGTCGCCCTCGCCGTTGTAGCCGAACTATGTATTGCTCTGGGCGTCGAAATTCTCAGCTGGGCGTCCAGAGCTTATCCAACCGTGCAGGAAGATAGCATTGTGGAGAGCAATACATCGCTCACTGTCCATGCCATCGATGTCTCGAGGAGGGTTTTCGGGTGTCACAAGTAGATGTGCGACCGCGTCGAGTGGCGAAGTATCTGCCTCACTTTGAGTCGGCATGACGTGTGGTTATACCAGGAGATACGATATTCATGGAGAGGGAGGTACGCAGGCGTGGAGGCGTGGTAAGCTCCCGTAGGGAGCAGATCGCCGAATTCGGCAAGTCTCCGCAACAACTCCGCGCTAATAATAGCCACATATGCCACACAACCCAAATCGCCTCCCGGACTTGTCGCACACGGAACTACTGTTTTGTGCGGGAGTTGGTACAATGCTCAGGCCGGCGATTACTGCAGTATCATCTCGGTCAGCACTGGGGTGGGCTTAAGCTTGTTCTACGACATCAATCCTTCGATGAACAGTGACTGCAGTAACCTGAAGCCGGGGCTGTATTACTGTGTCCAGCCAATGGTGACTTGGAACGCTACATTGACTAGCAATGTCACTGGCCCTTCGACGACAACAGCTGTGACAGCGCCCGCGCCTACTTCCTCGGGTGCGACTAGTGTGTGTTACGAATGGCACATCGTTGCTGCCAACAAGACCTGCGACTATATCACCACAGCGTACGCCATCACGATGGCACAATTCATGGCGTGGAACCCAACCGTAGACACAGACTGCACCGAGCTACTTACAGGACTTGCATACTGCGTTTCAAGCCCTTCTGCATCGACGCTGCCTAGTCCTTTGCCTGGCTCGATAAGCATACCTGCGTTCGCCTCAACAAGCAGCGCGGCGCCGTCTGCGTCAACAGCTAGCAGTTGTGTGCAAACGTACACTGTGCTGACAGGAGATTTTTGCTTCAAGATCTATACACAATTTGGGCTTAGTGAGACGCAGTTCTTAGCGATGAACCCGAGTTTGAATGAAGACTGCGTGATACAGCCGGGGCAGGTGCTGTGCGTTCAGGCTGGCTGAATCTTACATCTGCTATCCACGATCTGTTCTGCTAGTCTTGCTCTTGTGCTTGCTTCGATATGAGGTGGCTGGAGGTAACAAGCGGCTTTGAAGCCGAATATATGGAACTGCAATGGAGACCACGTACCCCTCGAGATTTGACAAAGGCATGGAGTGTGCAACATGCGCCTCTAATCCTCGCCACCGTAGACACCTTATCCGCAGACCCATCCCTCTGCTGTCCCGGTTGGCTGTCGCTCGCGGGCTACTGCTGCCGCCTACAGGCGCCCATTACTCTCCGCTGGCTGGAGAGCCTCCCGCTTCAGCTCGCTCCACATCCGACCCGTGTGTGTAGTGAGTGCGTCGTTCACATCGGCAGGTCCGAAGGCTCGGTCACTGACTTGCAATACGAGGGCGCCATTCGCTTCCGCAATGCTGAGATGGTACGCCACGACGGCCAGCACCTTCAGAAGCCTAACCGACACAGCCGTCGGTCTGACCTTGCGCTTGAAGTACATAAGCCAGCCGTTCGTCCAGCGGGCGGAGATGAGTGTATTGAGTTCGCGCGCGGCGTCGGTATCTGGTAGCCTGCCCGCCTTTGCAGTGGGTCAGTCCACATCCGTTCAAGTCGAGAGCGGCAGTACTCACTGTCTTCAGCGCCCACCTCTCCTCCCTCTTCGAACGTTCTTCGAGCGCCTCTTTCTCCGCTTGACGCCTCTTCGGCCAGTCAGCGACTCGGTCAGGCGTTTGTGAGCGTTCGGAATGCACTCCAGCATTGATCGGAGATGGCTTGGAAGTGGTTTCCGCGTCTGCAGCGTCTCTCGGTGAGGAGTTCAACGGCACACCGCCTTCTTCGCTATCTTGAACCTCGCTGTCGAGCTTGCGCATCTTGCGGGTACGCACTTGCGAGACCTCATCCTCGGGAACATTATATGGATGCTGTGGAGCCTTGCGTTTGGCCGCCATCGTGACGATATGGCTGTGGCATTCGATATGCCCTCTGTCAAGGATCAGAAGAACTCGAGGTCGTGAGTCTGTAGGAGGGCGATAGACCCGCGCTAGCGTGAGACTAAGCCCTCGTTTGCTGTGGCAAACGCCATCCAAGCCACCCCGCGCTTTCACATGCATGCAGTGAGGTTGAATGCCCGGCAGAGCTTCGGTCTTCGAAGGTCACCTATATAACGAACTAATGAAAACACTGCTTCCGTCAAATGGTCTGTTGGTCGAACAGAACATTCGTCAAATTTGTTGTCTCCGAGAGCTCCCGTTAAAACATCGGGGAATATGTTAGATCCTCACGGTTCTACTGTGTGACCCCGTCATGAAACGAGATCAACCCAAGATGGCATGTGGAATGTCGGGTTTCTGACCTTGCCGAATTGCACAGGAGGGAGGTTTTTTTGCTCACGTTATGGTTTTGATGTGTTTTTGCCTGCTGCGCTGTCAGGATTGCTCCTTCCGAATGCGGATAGCCTGTGACGATATTAGAACTGGGAACGATGCCTGCAAGCGACTGGACTTTGCACCCCGTACGTACGAACCCAGCACCAAAAGTGCGAACGTACTGCTCTTCAACACTCCCGGTAAGCGTGTTCCGAGTAACGTAGTCCCTGCGAGTCAGTGCCACATCTTGCACATGCTGGGGATCATGAACGTAGTGATCATCGAGGCCGCTAACATGGCTTGCGGATGTATGAAGTATAACCAAAGCGTAGCGTACTGTATCAGATACCCGCCGAGCGCCGCGCTCATAATGCATCAAATAAGTAAAACACCAGCACGAAGCGAGAAGCGAAGATGCGCTGCGCGGCCCGCACCCACATCAAAGCCGGCCACGGTCAATCCAGCTAAGCGTACCAGCCGCGCTCCCCAACCTGTGTCGGCTGTTCATCATCTCTATGAGGAATCATCGGCTCCCGGATATCGAAAGCCTTGACGAGTTCCTCCCATGTCGCATAGTCGATAGCGAGAACAGCCTGATGCTTCCGCGTCTTCGCATCCCGCTGCTCTTCCAGCGAAGTAGCCTGCGCAGGCTCTGTGTCCTTCCGTTAGCCACAACATCCAACAAAGCATCGACCTATCACAGGGAATGGGAGGCAAGTACTCACGAAGCGTCGGCAACCCCTGATAATCCTGCGAAATGCCTACAGCACCCTCCTTGATCAAGAAGCTGATGTAAAAGATGTTCTCGACTGTCTGGCCGAAACTGCGCGGGTTGATGACGTAGTCGAAGAGTGAGACGCCGTGGTCGCTGGACATGCGGCACTTCTTCAGCATGGCCAACTGTTTCTCGGTCCCGTCGTCTTCTGGAGTGAAGCCGGCGCGCCGAAGGAGCTGCTCGCCTTTCCTGATGTGCTTGCCCAGGTGCGTTCGGACGCGCGTGCAGATCTGCGTCAGTTCATTCTCGTTGGTTTGCTCGAGGTCGTCTTTGGTGAGCGCCTCAGGTCGGGCTTCGCGGCCTGTCGTGTCCTTGGCTTCCTTCGGGCGGCGCTGCGTCTGCGTGCGCTGCTTCTTTTCTACTGATAGCGGGCCGAGCAGGAAGTTCGGAACCGGTGGTCGCGCGTTGTGTGGGAAACATGCATGACGGCCGAGCAGCTCCCAGTCCAAGGGTTGGCCAGCCTGCTCATCGTCATCCACGTCCTCGTCGTCGCGGTTTCGGGTGCGCCGTCTCCTGGAGGTCGAGGGTGCATCATCATCTTGGCTGTTTGACGGGCCGCCATTCCGCATGAAGGTAATGCATTTCGAAAGGAACTCGTCGACATCAACACCCGTGCTGGCATCTCCCATAACAAGCTGGGCGGTCTTCTTGTACGCAAGGTCGGAGACGCTGACAAGCAACCGCGCGTCAGATGTCGCATCGTTCGTCTGCTTCACTTCCTTATAAAGCTCATTGGCCTTGTTCACGACATCAGTGAGGCGTGCTCCGTCAAGCTCGTCGCGGGTGTCTACACACATGAATTAGTGCCACTCAAGTGTACAATCCGCACGGCCAACACCGACCTAGGAAGTCTCGCTCGAGCGCTCTACTCTTGCGCTTGATCTGGCGCCGGACCTCCGGGTCTTGATGCGGATCAAAGTATCGTTTGAAGCGCACTTCATCCACGTCCTCGTCCTCGTCCTCGTCCTGCTCTGTCTGCGTGGCCGGGAACGCCACGCGCTTCCGCTTCCGACCTCGCGAGGCGTCGCTGGGATCTGATGTGGGTGTCGGGAGACTTTTGCGTGCTGGTGGAGGAGCCATGGCGCGTTCTTTGCCTTTTGCGCGCGCTCTCGCGCCGGGGTCGCGGTTCTCCTGGTCGGAGTCGGCGGGGTGTGGTGTCGCCGAATCAAAGCGCGCGGAGGGGGTTGCCGAGGGTCTGGTATTAAGGCGCGCCATATCGCATAGTGTGTGTATGCTAGTAGGAGGTGAGGGTGGTTGGTGGTGTGGGTTGCGGCGCAGCTTTCCGAGACACGCGCTTGGTTGTTTCGTGGCCTTGGACGATCAGGCTGCAGCAGGAGGTGTCGTGAATTGCGAGGCGATCTATTCCATGGTGCACAGCAGGCGAAGAAGTAACAATGCGCGCTCAGTATCCGGGTCAGTACCAGTGCCAGTGAGGTGGCGTGAAATTGATAGGGTCTGGTAGGGAGCTGGGCGCGTCGCCGTCATAACGCGACACGCTAGCCTCGTCCTGAAACATCCCACCTTGGACCGGGATGGCGGGATGGCGGCTGAGGTAGAGTAGGCCTCACCTCACCTCATATTGAGATGTCCATGAGTGACCATCGATAGTGCACAACATTGCGTGGCTTCTCGCACAGTGAACCTGCCAATGCGATGACAGTCTGACAGTCTAAGTCATCTAGCTCCCTGCAGGCATGGAGCCATTCACGTTCGCCAGCTCATCGGAGCTGCGCATTCCCGTCGCAGTCAAGGTGTGGGTTGGCCGCCCGCAGCTGCTGCAGATGGCGTGCAGTGACTGACATGCGCGTAGCAACCGACTTGAGGGCTACGAGAAGCCGCTTCCATACTCCACCCTCCTCAAGCGACCCGACCTCCGCCATCGAGGCAGCAACCTCAGCCCCAACTCCGAGCTCTACATCACCCTCCAGCCCTTTGCCGACTCCAAGCCGCTGACTGTTCACTCCCAAACCCCGTACAAGCACTTTAAGAATGGCCGGGTGTGGAACCAATGGCTCACACTGCCAGTCAACTACAGCACACTCCCGGCCAATACCCAGCTTGCCATCACTGTTTGGGACCTCAGTCCGATCAACCCGAAAGGCGGGGACAGGAACCATCATATACCTTTCGGTGGTACAACCATCCCGTTGTTCGATGAGGATGCTACGTTGAGGACTGGGAGACAGAAGTGTCGCATATGGAGGCACAAGGCTGCCGATGGCTACTCCGATAGTACGACGCCATGGCAGGAAGCGCGGAAGCGAGGCAGAAGAGGGCAGTATGAGAAGACCATGGTGGTAGACGAGAAGCAGAGCAGGCGAGATGCCGAGCTTGACCGCCTCGTTGGCCTGATGAAGAAGCACGAGATGGGCGACATCACGGAGAACAAGTGGCTGGATCAGATGGTGTTTCGGCAAATCGAGAAGCTGGAACGGCAATCTGTCAAGGACTCATCCCGCCCGAAGCCGCATGCACCCTCGGGTAACGGCGCCGAGAAGAGCGATCTGAACGGCGGAGTGATAGAGCCACGCTGCGCAGAAGGCGACCCGGACCATGTCGATGGCTCCTTCTTCCTCTACCTCGAGTTCCCACGCTTTGACCATCCCATCGTCTTCGCCGACCATGAGTACCCGTCCCCTCCGATATCCAGTGTCCACGCGCCGCCATCTCAGAGTGCAGCAGCAGTCAACTTCAAACCGCCACCGGAAGTCCAGCTCGGCCCAGGCATCCATTCGGACGGCAACGGTACGAGCGATACTGACGGCGGAAGTAGGCTCATCCACATCTACGACCCAGAAATCGGCTACGCGGACAACCCGGCCGAGACCAAACACCGTCGCCTCATCAGAGGCCAGCGCAATGCTCTCGATCGCGATCTGAAGCCCAACCCGAAGATGCGCGACTTCCTCAACAAAGTCATGTCGTATGGCCCGACCGTGGAGCTGAGCGAGAAGGAGAGTGACGAAGTCTGGCGTTTCCGGCATCACCTTGCTCGCGACAAGCGTGCGTTGACCAAGCTAGTCAAGTCCGCCAACTGGAATGAGCAGGCTGAGAGCCGGCAAGCCATCGCTTTATTGCCCAAGTGGGCCGAGATCGATGTGGATGACGCGCTGGAACTGCTCGGTCCTGGAGTTCAGAACCCGGCCGTCCGAGCGTACGCTGTCGACCGATTACGAAAAGCTGATGATGACGAGCTGCTGCTGTACTTGCTGCAGTTGGTGCAAGCTCTGAAGTTTGAGCCGCAGCACGCAAAAGATGACGACGAAACTGACTCGTCGCTCGCATCGTTTCTCATCGTACGCTCCGCAGCCAACCTCAAGCTCGGCAACTTCCTACACTGGTACCTGATGGTCGAGCTAGACGATGAAGCGCCTTCGCAGTCAGCGAAGAACAAGAAGCTCTTCGCTCGCGTCAGCTACGACTTTATGAAGGAGCTCGACGCCACCCCAGACGGCCAGGCACGCCGCACGGTGCTGCTCAAGCAAGGCGAACTCGTGACGGTGCTTACGAAGATTAGCAAGGACATCCGCAACTCCCGAGGCGACCGCTTGCGCAAGATCGAGCAGCTCAAGAAAATGCTGGCCGACCCGAAGAACGACCTGTTGACCATGGACTCCCTGCCGCTCCCGCTCGACCCGGAGGTCAAGGCTACCGGCGTGATACCAGACGACTGCAATGTCTTTAAGTCCACGCTGTCCCCATTCTACATCACCTTCAGGACCGACAAGGGCGACAGGTACCCTCTGATCTTCAAGACCGGCGATGATCTTCGACAAGATCAGCTCGTCATCCAGATCATCGCGCTCATGGACCGCTTGCTGCTGAAGGAGAACCTCGACCTCAAGCTCACACCCTACCGTATTCTCGCCACCTCCACCCTAGCCGGAGCCGTGCAGTTCATCCCTTCGGCACCCATGTCTTCCATCCTCAGCTCAGCGAAGTACAAGGGCACCATCCTCGGCTACCTCCGCTTCCACAACCCAGCCTCACCAGACACGCCCTCCCTCCTCGGTGTCCGAAAAGAAGCAATGGACACCTACGTCAAATCCGTCGCCGGCTACTGCGTCATCACCTACCTGCTCGGCGTCGGCGACCGCCATCTGGACAATTTGCTCCTAGCGCCCGACGGCCACTTCTTCCACATCGACTTCGGCTACATCCTCGGCCGCGACCCCAAACCCATGGCGCCGCTTATGAAGCTCAGTCGCGAAATGGTGGAAGGCATGGGCGGCTCCACCGGCACTGCGGAGTCGCAATTCGATGCTTTCAGGCAGTATTGCTTCACGGCTTACACCACGCTCCGCCGCTCTAGCTCTCTCATCCTCAACCTCTTCGCGCTGATGCAGGACGCGCACATCCCGGGCTTGTCGACGTATGGTGCGGACAGTGTGCGGAAGGTTGAGGAACGGTTTAAGCTGGATGTCACGGAGGACGAGGCGATTGGGTTCTTTGCGCAGTTGATTGAGAGGGAGATGGGGGCTTGGGGGCCGGTGTTGATTGATAAGCTGCATGGGTTTACGCAGGGGTGGCGGGCTTGAGGGTGTTGTCACGTCAGGCAGCTTCTGGGCAAGAAGAAGTGGTATGGTCATTTGGGTTATTCGTAAATGGTCGTTACGGATCGTCTAGAGGCCGTCAAAGAAACTTTAGGCCGTCAAAAGAACCAATGCCACCACCGTCACACACGAAGCCATATCCGAAAAACGGCAAGTACGAAAGCATCACACGCCGCGCCTGTCAACGCTTGATCTGCTGACTGCCGTGTCCAATCCAATAGGACATATGGTCGTCACTACCGGCGAGCCAAGCCTGCATCACTGGATTGTGTGGCACGTCGTTACCCTGGGCGTAACGTTAGCATCGTTTTCATTGACAACGGTAGGTGATGACAACAACGTACCATCGTCGACGTGTTGTCCGCTGTTCCACCCTGCATCGACGTATGGCCATGCTTTTGCTCGTTGTGGACTGCCAGGTTGGCTTCCGTCAATAACAACGATGTTCTGTCGTCGGACGATCTGTTCAACTCTGCGTTGAGCTGCGTCCTGTCCGCAGCGGCGGAGTGATTGATGGACATTGCGTTGGCGCGACTGATGATGTTCGAGCGACTACAGGGACAACGGTCAGAGTCGAGAACACGAGTGTCCATGTGTAGGTCTCACCTGTTCGTCACGAAATTGACGCCCTTGGTGTTGGAGACGTAAGGTGTCTTTGCAGACATGACAGAAGCAGACGAGGTCCGATGTCGTCTTCAAGATGTAAAGCGCGAGAGTATCGGATAACGTCGTGCAGATAGGAGGACTATTCGGACAGGAAATGGCAGAGGGACGATCGGCGGATGAGCAGGAGAAGATGCATAGCGATACGGCGCACAGCAAATACTTAAGTAAGAGGAAGGCTGCGTGATGACAGACGTGCATTCTGGCAGGGCGTCATGAGCGCACTCTCGTCTCTATACGTGCGGGCTTAGGCTGTGTCTGAGATACGAGGCCCAGGAGCAGACGGTTTGGTTGCTGCAGACCACGTTCCATGGCACAAATGTCGCAGGGACTGAGTGTATAGCATTGGTGCCCGGCCTTGAGCGGGCCGGGCCTCAACTAGCTGATTGGGTTGTACTTCCAGTGCCCCACCTTTGACCCAAGTCAGACGCTTATGCCTTTTTGTGGCTTGTGGTGTGCAAGTGCATCCTCTCCCCTCACGAACCGTGACGAACTTTTAGCAGGGGACGCAGTGGACGGGTAGCCCACCCTTGTGGCTGGCTGTAGGACCTACCGTAGGTGCGTCACCTTCCCACGCTTGGGTCGCTTAGCGTGGTAACTCTCATGTGATCAGGTCCAAACCGTCTCGAAATGATCCGCAAAGCAAACGGGGAGCTGGACCGACAGGTACGTCTCCAAGTGCTACAGCTTGGTCACGATATCAAGGGGTCAAACAAGACCAAATCGACTCGATGGCGTTAGGTGACCCACGATCGTAAGGCACGCAGGCATCGAACTGCCTACTTGTTGTGAGGCTTCGGTACTGTGGGCTTGGTTCCGTGTACCGCCTGCTCTATAAGACAGCTCGGTGGCACTGCCATGCAGTCGCAACGTGCAAGGTGACGAGACGGCAGCAGCGAGGTGCTGAGCCTGGCGAAGAGTCTCCAGTGTGCTTGTGATGGAGCGATACTGGGGAAGTTCACGATTAAGATCGCAACTAAGATCGCAAATCGAGTCCGGTTAGTCTCTCCGGTGCGTGAAGAAGAAGGGGTAAACCCTGTGGTGAGTGAAGTTCACTGATCGCACACCCTGGTCAGCTTACTCATGGCCGATTATGCAGGATGACGTTTGTCGCGATAGCTGCGACGCGCGCATTGAAACCAGCCCAGCCTGCACGGAACAGCCGGCTCAATGACAGGCTCAACCGTCGCGATCCGTGCAAAGGGCTGCTTCAACTGGCCTGGCCTTGACCGTCGACTACCAACTCATGCTCACCCTCACAACTCTCCTCTCCTCTCCTCTCCGTCGATTGCCCAGACTTGCGACACCTGCCGAGTATAGCATCATCGCATAACCATTGAGCTGGAATTGCGACTGGGGCATAGCTAGCAGTGTGCGGCAACAGACAGCACCATGTCTACAACAGCAGGGAAACCTCAGGCGCCGGGCGCAGTGACGCCGCAGAAGAAAATCGAGCTCTTCTCCGGCACCGTAAGCCCACCGAAGGGTATAGCCCATTCGTGAGACACTAGATGGCTTCTAACCTTCTGCCTTAGTACTTCGCCGCATGCACCCTCGGCGGCATCATTGGTACACCACCCTCACACCCACCTCCACCCCATCGCTAACACCTCCCTCCCTCCCAGCCTGCGGCCCCACCCACGCCTCCGTCACCCCCCTCGACCTCGTCAAATGCCGCCGCCAAGTCGACCCCAAAATCTACAAATCCAACCTCACCGCCTGGTCCTCCATCATCCGCGCCGAGGGCATCCGCGGCATCTTCTTCGGCTGGACGCCCACCTTCGTCGGCTACTCCTTCCAGGGCGCCGGCAAGTACGGCGCCTACGAGCTCTTCAAGTACCAGTACGGCGAGAAGCTCTTCCCCAACGCGCCCAAGACCATTGTCTACCTCGGCGCCTCCGCCACCGCCGAGTTCATCGCCGACATCTTCCTCTGCCCCTTCGAAGCCATCAAGGTGCGCATGCAGACCACCCTCCCACCGTACGCGCACAACTTGAGGGAGGGCTGGAGCAAGATCGTGCAGACGGAAGGCTACGCCGGCTTCTACAAGGGTCTGTACCCGCTCTGGGCGCGCCAGATCCCTTACACCATGGTGAAGTTCGCGACCTTTGAGTCCGCCGTCGGCATGATCTACAAGCAGCTCGGCAAGCCCAAGGAGTCGTACAACACGCTCCAGCAAACCGGCGTCTCCTTCCTCGGCGGCTACATCGCCGGCATTGGGTGCGCCGTCGTGTCGCACCCAGCAGACGTCATGGTCAGCAAGCTCAACGCGGACCGCAAAGCGGGCGAGGGTGCTGGCCAGGCCATCGGGCGGATATACAAGAACATAGGCTTCTCAGGCCTATGGAACGGCCTCGGCGTCCGAATCGGGATGATCGGCACACTTACTGCTTTCCAGTGGCTGATTTACGACTCATTCAAGGTGTATCTTGGTGTAAGTCCCAGTCCGCTTAGGGTCGGCGCAGTCTGATATGGATACTGATCGAATTTCGTAGCTCCCAACCACCGGTGGCCACTAGGCGGCCTCCTCCTCTCACGACAGATACATTAGACTGCGGGCTTGCAGCAGCAGGAGGCGTGACGGTAGCTCCGGCGTTATAGGCGCACGTTGTGCATAGGGTAGTCCTCGATCGATCTACAGGCGATGTCGTTGATGTAGCGAACGCAGCACGTATGACACTCCCAGAGCAATTATATGTAACCAAAAGAATGAACTGATAATTAAGCAACACCGATCGCCCGGACAATCCAAAAAAGGTTCTACTGAATCCTGTAGTGAGCGAGCCCTGTCACAGACCCCGCTACCCTTATGCCATGCATGCATGAACAGACTCCTTAACGCCCTCGTGGCCGTGGCCGTGGCCGTGGCTCTCACCCGCAAACATGCCTGTCTCATCCGTCACAGCCCGGCCCGAACGCCTGCCAAGAATGCCATCACGCATACAACGTCACGACTGCCGCCTGCGCCGCTTCAAGCTCGCTTGCCGCGTCCGGGACCCGTCACGTATGCCCGGCGGACCAAGAAGCCCGTCGTCGTCGTCGTCGTCGTCAGGTTCCTAATCCTGCCTGTGCTCCGGTTCAGGCATAGGCGCGCCGCTATCGTCATTCCCCATCCCACTGGCACGTTCGTTGTTGTTAGGGTCATGATGCTCGTAAGCATCACTCATGATTTCGTCCTGCTCGTGCGCCAGTCGCTGCTCCTCCACCAAGCGGGAGGACTTGCTGCGCGGCTGGCCGTACGAGGGCCGATCACCGTACTCCGGGTCCTGGTAGGGCGTTATGGCGGGTAAGCTCATCGGCGAGCTGGTGTTGGAGCGAAAGGGTGACGAGGGGGTGGGTGACATGACGTTATTGTTGGCGAGGTCTTCGGGCGGTGGGGCGAAGGACCAGACCTAGCAAGAGAGAGATGGAAAATCAGTATGGCGGAAACATAAGGGGGGCGAGTGGATCGCGGGTGTGAAATTCCCGTGCTTACCTCCATAACCGTCTTCCCGCCCCGGCTAGCAAGCACAACGGCCTTCTCCTCCTCAAACACGACCCGCCACACCGCTTCCGCCGGACTCCCCAGCTCCCTCACCAGCGTCCCGCTCTGCAAATCCCACACCTTGACCCGCCCATCCGAGCCCCCGGACACAATCCGCGCGTCGTCGAACTGCAAGCTCGTCACACTGTTGTCGTGGGCCGCCAGCCGATGCACCGCCGCGTACGTCTGCAGACTCCACACCCGCACCGAGCCGTCGCTGCCGCCCGTCACGAGCGTGTCGTTGCGCAGCTGCAACTGCCCGACCAGTGATGTGTGCCCCTGTAATTGCGCCAGGCAGCGGCCGTCGCGGGGGTCCCAGACGCGCACGCTCGTGTCTAGGGAGCCGGTGGCGACGCGGCGGCCGTCGAAGGCTACTGCGTAGATCTGGCTGAAGTGGCCCTGGAGGGTTCGGAGACAGCGGCCTTCGCTGATGGACCAGATCCGGGCGGTTGTGTCGTAGGAGCCGGATACTACCAAGTCGCCGTGGATCTCCAGACAGCGGACGGATGCTTGGTGTCCGATGAGCACGTGCCGGCAGATGCCCTTTTTGATGTCCCATACCCTCAGTGTCGTGTCTCGCGAGCCGGAGATGGCGATGTTCGGCCCGCTCATTTTCAGACATCGCACAGTACTCGTGTGACCCCGTAACATATGCTGCGCCATGCCGGTACTCAGGTCCCACACTCGCACGTCCCTATCGCAGCCTCCGGAGACCAGTGTATCGCCGTACGGCACCATAGCCCATACACCCATGACGTGGCCCTGCAAGCATCGGAGATGCCGACCCTCGGTATCGAAGACGTGGATTTTAGCATTGTCCAGAGCGACAATAATGTAATTTGGCGTGAGATGCAGAGAGGTCACCACACCTTGATCGGGCGTAATCTGCCTTGTATCGACCTTGCCACCCGTGCGCCACGCAGTCTCGACTTGGTAGCGCTGCTTGAAGTGTGAGCGGTAGCTGAGAGCTTTCGGTCTCCGCTTAGTCATCGAAGACGTCGCTCGCGCCGAGAGTGTAGGCGGAAGCACCGAGGCTGCATTGTTCATGCTCGTCCGTCTCGTCAAGTCGGGCGCGCTGGACGACAGGCCGGCCAGAGCGGGGTTCTGCGCGAGGCCTTGGATATACCCATACGGGTGATTATGCCTCTGCTCCGCGCTCGCACTCGATTGTGCATGCGCGTTCGGTATAGGCCTTGGTTGCGAGCTCTGATGGTCATCGGATAGCCTCCGATAAGCGTGCTTCTCGCACAAGCTCTTCCATGCCATGTCGTCGGTGACCAGCTCCCGCCACCTCCTGCTGACCTGCGAGCTCCTCGCCAGCGTCCGCGCCTCCTCAACAAACGTCAATATCCTCAGGCACAACTCGTTCGGCAGCACCGAGAAGGGATCCCTCTTCAACCTCGGCCCGACAAAGCCCGCGACAAAACCCAACAGTTTACCATCGCACATGTTCAGCAACTCGGCCAGCATGCGCTGCCGCTCGTCATTATCCATATCGGCGAACATAGCGCGCATGTGCCTGTACCCGAAGCCATACCCCCTCGCCGAGCTCGTGGTCGAGGCATGATCGGCCGTCGCGCGCGGGTCATCCAAGTCTATATCGCCAATATCCTCGCTCGGGTCCGCCGTACTCCAATCCGGCGCGCGCTGCATCGGCGTCGGGCTCGGCGCAGGCGTAGGCGGGCTCGCCGGCGCAGAAGGCAGGGTGTTACCCGGGATGACGTTCGGGTTGGCGGGAATCGGTATGGGCATGGGCATGGGCATTGTGGGCACATTCGAGGCCGAGTGCGAGGGCGTGTTGATGGGCCGCGGGCGTTGTTGGTGGGAGGCACTCGCTTTGCCGTTGGCGTGGCGGGAGGTGTAGAAGCGGGCCTGCCTCTCTGCTGTTGGCGCTTGCGAGGGCATGCGGGCGAGGGAGACGTGGTCGTCGTCGTTGGTCGAGGTGTAGTCCATGATGCTGGACGAGGGCCGCCTGCCACTCCAGTCTTCCGTATGCTCCATGTGAGCTGTGCTGTGCTGTGCTGTGTTGTCTTGTCCCAACACGTGTGCGCGTGAGCCAACGTCCAGGTCAAGCGCACAGTTGTCGCGCGTGATGATGCCCTGTGCCGGCAATGTCTCAGGCGTCAAGCAGGCAACCTGACCCTTCTTATCCCGATTGCGCGCACCTTGACCCCGCAGGTATCACCACATGCCTCGCCACCTCTTCTGCAGATCCGATGCCCTTGACCCCCAGTCGTACAGAGCGGTCAAGCCTCGGGAACGCTGTTTCTTTGTCTTTGTCCTCCTCGACCGTCCCCGCTCGAACATATACCCAAGCAAGCCGCCTCGTCAAGGAATAGCAAGATCGGCAAAAAAGGATAGGCGAGGACGCGGATGTGGTGGTGGGAGGATCTAAGGATGCGGCGCGGAGGTGGGTAGTAGTAGTAGTGGTGGTGCTAGTCGGCGCGCTCCCTTAGCCGGTCGATCGTGCAGTCCTGGAGAGCGGGTGACGGGCCTTCGCACAGAGTTCAGGGACGAAAAGCTTATCCGTGTAATCCCAGCGACTGGACGAAAGATAGAGCCAGAACGCGAATACTGATATGAGCAATACCGTTTGGCAGAGGCAGCGTAGTACGACAGGCACAAAGGGACCGATGACCACAGGAGCTTGACGTGGCTTGCCAATCCCGTCGCCCTTCCCGATTCTGCCGCTTTCGTCAATCTGCAGTAAATTGCGCAAGCTCTCTGCTAATCGCATGCAGGGCCGGGAATGGCACAATCGTAGTCATCACCTCGTTACGAGGAGATGAAGAAGCACAAAACACAGGCGAGATAGGTCGGTACGTAGGTAGGTTCCGACGACGACGAAGCTGGTGAAACTACATTGAACAAGCACGCGGTGTCAATCCTACAATATGCCAAATGCCAAGCAAACCCCATGGCGCACCGCGCGCCCTCGCCCTTCGCTGGAAACAACACCCCAATGCCAGCTGCTTTGAACCTCAACCCTACGCTTCTAGAATCCCACCGAAACACCTCTTACGTCTGCGTCGGGCTCTTCGGCACCTGCACGTCGCGCTGTGGGTAGTAGAAGTTCTCCTCCGGTATCCGTCCCCGCAAGAACTGCGGCTCCGATCCGCGCACGTAGATGTCCTCGTACAGCACCTCGGGCGTTGGGTCTGGGGGCGGCATGGCCTCGGCGGCCGCAACCTCCTCGTCCACATGCGAGCGCGCCTCCTTGTCGATGCCCTTTAGCTCCTCCTCGGTGGCGACCTCCCACTCGAGGATCTTCTGCTTGAGGCCGGCGATCGGGTCGTTGGTGGAGCGCATGCGCTGGATCTCCTCGCGCGTGCGGTAGGTGGTGCCCGGGTCGGACATGGAGTGGCCGCCGTAGCGGTAGGTGACGTACTCGTAGACGAGCGGGCCCTTGCCCTGTCGGCACCACTCTTTGCCGTATGCGACAGCGGCCTTCACGGCGAGGACGTCCATGCCGTTGATCTTGAGGCCGGGAATGTATTGGCCGCGCTTGTAGTAGTCCGTCAGGGCGGAGGAGCGGTTAGCGGCAGTGCCCATGCCGTACTTGTTGTCTGTGGACATCGTTAGCTCTGGAACGCTGCACGTAAAGCGGGCGTGGTCATCTTACTCTCGCAGCCGAAGATGACCGGAATGTTCCACAGCTTCGCCATGTTGAACGCCTCGAAGACCTGGCCCTGGTTGCTCGCGCCATCACCGTACAGCGCCAACGTCACGTTCGACTTGCCCATGTACTGGTTGGCAAAGGCAATACCCGCGCCGACCGGCACCTGCGCGCCAACGATCCCGTTACCGCCGTAGAAGCCGGTGGAGAACATGTGCATGGAGCCGCCCTTGCCGTACGCAATACCCTCTCGCCTGCCGAGCAGCTCACCGATGATGCTCCGCACGGTCCCGCCCCTCATCATCGCGTAGCCGTGGCATCGGTAGGCGGTAATCAGGTGATCCGTCTTCTCAATCGCATGCTCTATGCCCACGGCGACAGCCTCCTGCCCAGTAGACAAATGGCAGAAGCCCCTTATCTTCTTCTCCTTGTACAGGCGATCGGCGGCCATCTCCATGCGGCGCACGGCGACCATGTCGTAGTACATCTGCTTCAGCTCTTTCTTGGTCGTGTCGAGGGTGTAGGAGGGCGGGTCGAGCTCGTAGGTCTCGAAGGATTCATCGGAGAGCTTGACGGAGAAGGGTTTGTCGTCTTCCTACGTCCCCTCATCAGTATACCGCGTGGCATGAGTACAGAGGACTTTGCGTACTGCAGGCACGTCGGCCTTCTCAGCATGACTGCTGGCCGCATCGGTGGTGACTGATCTCCTCACCACCGCCGGGCTGAAGGCTGCTCGGACCGGAGCACTGCACCGCACCGGCGCGGCGAATGCGCGAGGCGCGAACTTGGACAGCATCTCCGCGGCACCTATGGCAATAAAGAGGAGGGAGACGGAATGGTGGAGCGGTATGCGGTGGTGAGAGTGAGAGGGTCACGGATGTTTTCCCTCCGGTTTAGCTCAGGATTTAGATGTTGAGCAGCATCGGAGCTTTGTAGGGAGTGCACGTGCTTATCCGGCCCGAATGGGGTCGGGCGTCCGAATTTAGCTCGCAAGGCTGAACTTCACTCTTCTCACTTCACTTCCTCTCGTCAGGTGTGATATCGAGTGGTTTCCGTTGACTCGCACTGCGAATCGTCTTCACTCGCTGCGAAATGCTTGCAAGAATTATGCGCGGTGATCATGGAATGCGCGAGCGAAGCGTGACTACTCATACAGACACACATCATCAATTCTATCAATGCCTTCTTCTCGACCCGAGCGCCATTTGCTGGCCAAACGTCCCTCCGTCCGCCCACGGCATGCTTTTGAACGACGGAGATCCCATATTCGGACTGACCCCCATCACATACTGAGGCCCACCTCCCTTCGCATCGCGCACCTTACACCATTGAAGCACGTGTGCGTACCTCTTGTACAGAAAGACCCTCTTCGGCCAATCTATCTCCCTCTTCTTGCCGATATCCGCCGTCAGCCTCAGCAGCTGATCACGAATGTGCCCATCGTACACTGCTTTCACCCGCTTGGGTAGGAGCACATGGCGCCTGGAAAGGCCGGTCCCTTCAACTTGCAAGGTCCTGATGTGCTTCTCGGTGTAGGCCTGGTGTCTCGTCGCCAATGCAGCACCCTCTACAACAACACTCCTGTCGAACGTGATGCTGGTCATGTCGTTGGCGCAGTTTGCCGTGGCTCGATGGAGACCGTACTCAGCCCCCGCGCCAGTCTGACTATTGCCTTCTAGCGCTTGGTGCGCGCCGTCAGCGCTTCCCGGGGCGACGCTCGCACTGGCCGAAAGATTGCTGTCACCTGAGCTCGCGTACTTGATGTTGTTGGGTTCATCACCGCCAGCAACTGCTGAGATGGCCACAGCCGCCTGGCTACCGCTGTCTTGCGGTCCATGCTCGCTGTTGTCGCTTCCCTGGCCGGCGCTGGCGTTCTCCGGACCATTGGGATCACTGAAGCTCAGGTATACGGCGTCATGAGCATCAGCGTCGCCCGAAGCTGCTGCGTCATCTGCGGCTGTCCGATCGGCACCCCCTTCGGCTTTCTGCACGCTGCCGTCACCTCCTTGGCCGGCATTGCCCTTCTCCGTTCCATTACAGCTGCCTGTGCTCACGTATTCGCCACCATCCGCCAGGTCCCTGTCGCCAGAATTGGAAACGCGGACGCTGGAGGCGTCGTCTTCGGCGCTATTCTGGCCTTTGCTGGAGCCAGCGCAGGCGCCGACAGTACCACCAAGCGGTTCTTGATGCTCCGGAGATCCAATCTTCTTGCGCATGGCCTGCTGATCTATGTGGTCCTGAGCTCTTTTCCCATGGTACATGGCGTCCCTGGTTTCGCCATCCAGAAGCATACCGCCATTCACCACATCCATATACACGCCTTCTCGTATGTACCGATCATCCGCGAACAGCGTCTCCCGTCTACACGCAGCAGCTTCGTCGACAGCTGCACGGAACGCCTTGACGGTGACCTCCTTGCCCTTGGACTCTTTGAACAGGTCTCTCAGCTCGACAACAACATCTCGGTCCCACATATTCGGCGGCAGTACCTCAACGTCATCGTTGAAGGTCGAGACTTTGGTGCCATCCGACTTGAGTGGCCGAGACCAGAGGTGCCGGGACAGAAGTGCCTCCGGGCGAATGTTCCTCTGCTGGAGGCGACCTGTAAGCCAGGCGATGGCCTCGTCGGCTTGTTCCTCGGTAGCTTGCGGCATGTCGGTGGTGGGTATCCTTCATGTACTTGACCTACGACAATACGAGCGAGAGATGGACTGCTGACGGCGCAGCGAAATAGTACAATTTGCCTTGGCGCTCCGGCGGGAATCTAATCACAAACGGCGGCTGTGGCGGGGTGGCGTACACGTGCTCCAGGAGAAGCTGCTGAAACCACTCATCCGAGCAGGCTGACCGACGTATGACATTCACTCGCAGCAGACGAGAACGCTATGCAACAGCTGCCCATGTGTGCAAGACACTGTGAACGATCTATTACACGACATACCGAATTGGGAAGGAGCGAGTGAATGCATTCCCGGTCCATCGGAGCACGCGCGCAGGAATCGACTCGCTTTCCAATAGAGAGCATAGGCCTCGGTACTATCAGCTGTGGCTAGTGGTCGGAGTTGAAGCACTGCCGGCAGCGGCCAACCGTCAACAATTTACTATGACGTTCGCCGCAATATGCCAAGGCTTCTGGAAGCTTTCCTTGTGACGCGGCACTGGAGCTTGGAGCCTTCCAAATTCTACAGACTCCCTTTCCGTAGCTGCTGCCTCGGCTTCCTTTTGGTCAACACATGGCGGTCTGCTGTACGGACAGAAGCTGATGGTGGACAACCGCATTGCGCCCACGACCATCAGTGGAACAAAGATACACGCCCCCCACCCGCGCGAGGACCAAGTGTATCTGAGGCGTCCTCAGAAAACCCCATCTCACTCTCCCCTTCCCCGTACAGGCCCTGCCACTGAAGCTCAGCTTTAGATACACCTCTGCCTGGAGTTCACTGCCCAGGAGAGCCAGGCGGGAAACGAGCATGCGCAGGTGATGCAGAACCACCTTGGAGGCTCACCTTCAAGATTTACCACGAGCAGCAGACATCCAAAGCAGCTTCAGTCTGTGCGGACAGTCATACTCTCGGAGGATATGTCCAGTGGTATTAAGACTGCATGCACAATGGTAACTTGGGCTTAGCCCTTGGCAAGAACAATACAGCAGTTACCAGCCACCTCAGGGGTTCACTCCAGAGACTTACCGAAGAGCAGCAGACATCCAAAGCAGTACCTCTGTGCGGACAGTCATACTCTCATTCGGATATTACCAGTGGCACACCATATGCGCCCCAAAGGCGGCAAGGCTTCGTTTGAGAGTTTCTCGGATACGTCGCGGACCTTGTGCAGCGTTGGGTACCCTTTCGCCCTAGCGGCGTTGAGTTGTGCCAGCCAGGAGCGAGCTGCGGACCAGACTCTTCACGGGGTCACTCTGAGTCCGATCCTCAGTGGTTCAAAGCGGACTCCGTAGGCGGGAGGTTGAGAGAGGCAGAAGCACATAACTACCATCAGCAACGCTGGCTCAGTCTCGTGAACAGGAAGCCAGAAGATGTGGCTCTGGAAGCCTTTCAGGGGGCGGACAGGGCGCATTCAAATGGGAAGTCCTGGAATCGCGCTGGGCTGGCAAGGTTGTAACACGATGAACCGACACGATGAATGTGGGATTTGACTCCGCTGTGTGATCGGGTGCTGATGATGCCCAGTCATGGTTCGCCGTGGCTGTGTGTACGAAAAAGAAGCAAAGTCGGCTGTCTTCGTCGATGGAGCTTCTCATTCCCTTTGTCCAACCGACAAGCCTCACGTCTGCGCTTGAGCAATCAGGTCAGCGTTGAGGATGAGGATGCGGGTCTCGTGCCTGCGGACTTGGGATGGTTCCATATCTTTTCACCAGTTGTTGGGCTCAGGCTCGGCGTTGGAGAGGAAGTAATGGGCAGTACGGCGTCGCTCATGCTGTACAAGCTACTCTTGAAAGTTATACACCAGCTCCGTCTCAGCCTTTTGCTCGCCCTTGCTCATCACCACCTCCGAAGGAACCGCTCTTTCTCAAAAAGCCGTACCTGCACCGCCCTCCATCCGCTCTCCAAGCTTTCAACCTCCGATTCAATCACTTCGCCGTCACCACCAAAGCCTTCCGTCAAGAAGGCGTCTTCGCCTCACAAGCCGGACACCTTTATTTACTGACTGCGGCTTTTAATCTCACCCACAAACGAGTCCTTGGTTCACGACACTCTTGGTTTTTCAGGTACCACTCCTCCTTGATGGCCGAAAGATTGGCGGTAGTGGACTGGTAGATCTCGCTGTCGCCGTTCGGCCTAACGGAGAGATCGACGGGCGCCAGCGATGCAGACTTTTTGACGAGCGCACCGAAACCCTGAATTCCTAGTATAGGCGAAGGGTCGGAGGAGAGCTTCTTGTCCATCTTCCATTCGCCAGAGAGGTCTTTGAGACTTTTGGTGGTAGCCATGTCACACAAAACTGTCGCACGGTCAACGGGTAGTGCAGAACTGATCCAGTGTCGATTGATGGTACAACTCTGAACGATGTAGTGGAGGTGAGGATACTCTTTGCTCTAGGTAGGCTTGTGTAGCACATGCCAGTCCCGAACGATCACGCTTTGACTCAAATACATCGTGACTTTACTTCTTCTCCACTGCTAGATTCTTGGCGTTATAATGGCACATTTGGAACTTGTACAGCGCCTCGAAGGTGCTCGTGGTATCGGCATACACCCACGAATCATATTCTAGAGTTCATGTGCTCATAATTCATCAAGCTAATGTCTATGTGACAGCGCCAGTATCCTGCGTTACCTTGTCGCACCCACCCTGTGCAACGTCCACCCGCCGAGACGCCTTCGCTAAGCACACTGCATGGCTGCCCTTGCCCCCTAGTCGTGCCCTGCGTCATGTTGTAAGTTCCGTGTCTTCCTCGTCTAAGTGTCGGACATCACGACATCCACGTCGTCCTGCACCGCGCTATCCACCGTGCCCGCCACTCCAGCACCGCCAGCGAACCCTTCAACCTCCTGCCCCGCCCCATCGAAACCCGCAGTAGTCGCTCCATCTTCCGCGTTACCACGCAAGGCACTGTCGCCCTTGACATCCTCGCTCTCTTCCGTCGCGAACGTCTTGCGGCAGGTCGGGCAGTTGGAGAACTGCTTCAGCCATTGCTCCGTACATGGCCCATCGCAGGAAAAATGTCCACACGTCGGCAACACAGCCACCACAGTCTCAGCCTCGTAATCATTCATGCAGACGACACAAGCCGCAGCCTTCTCGCCGCCACTGACCGGCTTCGCCACATCTTCGTACGCCAGCCTCTGTAGTGCAGCGATGGCAGCGTCGGAAGCAGGGCGGTACCGCACGTTGACCGTGGCATTAGGGTCGAATGCTTCATCCCACTGCTGCCACTGTCCACCAGCTGCAGCAGCGCCTGCATTGCCGTCGTCGTCGGAGGCTTCGGAGATCATGTCATCGAAGTGCATGGCCCACTCGCGCTCATCGAACTGATAGAAGCGGTGACCAACATGTTTACGACGTATATTCAAGCGGCCCATGAACTCGACGATATCACCGAAGTCGACCTGGTGCGACTCGAGTAGGATGCGAAGGGTTTGCTGCTCCTTCAAGAGATCGAGGCCTATGCAGATTGGGCAAACAGGTTGGTGCGGCACGGTGGCCGCCGAAACGAAGACGTCTGGGTGAATGTACTCCTGGAGCTTGTCGAGAGATGTGAGCCAGCCTCCACCGCACCCTGCGGGGCACAGGCCAGCTCGGAGAACGGCTGTGCGAACGAAGTCACCGTCCGGGTTGAGACGGAGGGTGAAGCTCTCGAGGCCGTTGTCCTCGCCAAGCTGATTCATGAACGTCAGAGCCTCACACTCAGAACCGTCAAGGTGGGTGCAGTCTTCCGCAGTGTCGTGATGAACCTCCGTGCCGTAGATTTGGAAAGCATGCTCGATGTCGATGGAGGCATGATATTGCAGCTTGACAAGGGCGATGTCCGTGACTGCGCCATCTTCGCAGACCAGGTTGATGACGAGGTACAGGCAAGTCGTGTTAACCGCGTCCTCCTCTTCTTCCTCTGATGTTGGCTCGGTATCGGTCTCGCCATCCTCGCCATCCTGCTGGTCATTGCCTTCCCCATCGTTCACGCTTCCTTGCACCGAAATCGCGGCCTCGTCCTCGGCTTCGCCACTGTCCTCGGCACCCTCGTCCTGCTCGCCCTGCTCTTCGTCATCGCCGGCATCTTCCTCTTCACTCTCGCTCTCGCTCTCGCTTTCGGCATCGTCTTCCGTGACTGGTGCATACTGCTTCTCGAACAGCACCATGTCGCCGATCTTGGCGCCACTGAGAAGTTGGCGCTGCTCGTCCGAGAGCCCGTGGACCTTAATCATACTGACTGCGGTTGTCATTTTCGCAGTCGAGTCTTTGCGTGAATCTCTCCTGCGGAAGATGAGTCTGACGGCCGCAGGAAGGAGACGTGTAGGTAGATGCAGCCACATACAGCTCGGTTGCTTGTGTCTGTGTGCGAGCGAGGTTGTTGGCAGCGCGAGTTTCTCAAGGATTGTAGTTCTTTATAGAGGCGGAAGTCGTGCTTTGTGCGATCAGGCGAATTCTTGGAAGTCCAATGCAGTGAAGTTAAAGCCGATCTAGAGCTTGCACAATTCAAGCGCACGTGAAATCTTGAACCTTGGACTTGCTCGAAGCTGTGAATCCGGGTAACGCAGTACAGCCTCTGTCGGACTCGATAGTGGTGTTGATGCCTGTATCTGCCTACGTCAGTGTGTTGCTAGTGGCAGTGCTCAGAAGAAAAGGTTTGGTGGTGCGGTGTGGAAATGTCAGTGTGAGGCGGAGACCTCAAAAGCTTCCTCTAGCTTCGAGCTTGTAGTGACGTTGGAAAAGCGACAGAATGAACAAACCGCGGCACCGAGCCTTGCTGCCTCGCAATCCTCGACAAGGCAACCATCAGGCAGCACTTTCACTCGGCACTTCCAGCCGCCACCCGAGGAAGAACACCACTATACAGCCCATCTCATACACATATATTGCTATATCGCACCCAGCTCCTTGAGCTTCGCAATCATCCCGTCCACATCTTCCACTTTCCCGCCACCCTGCCGAGGTGGCGGCTCCATCACCTTCAACGTTTTCAGCCTCTTAGTGGAGTCCAACCCATAATCCGCCAGCGTCTTCTTCTGCAACGGCTTCTTCTTCGCCTTCATGATGTTCGGCAGACTCGCATACCGCGGCTCGTTCAGCCTCAGATCCGTCGTGATGATCATGGGTAGCTTCGCTCGCAGCGTCTCAACACCTCCGTCCACCTCCCGCGTGACGGTGCAGGTGTCGCCATCAATGTCGACCTTGCTCGCCGATGTCGCTTGCGGCCAGCCGAGCAACCCGGCGAGCATCTGGCCAGTCTGGTTCGCGTCGTCGTCAATGCTCTGCTTGCCCAGTATGATCAAATTCCGATCCTCATCTTCCGCAACCTTCTTGAGCATTTTTGCTACCGCGAGCGGTTCTAGCTCCGTCTTCTCTTCTACCACATGTATAGCCCTATCTGCTCCCATGGCCATCGCAGTTCGTAGTATGTCCTGGGCCTTGGCCGGGCCGGCGGAGAAGGCGAGGATGTCTTCGACTGGCTGCTTGCGCTCGCGGAGTCGGACAGCCTCTTCAATCGAAAGTTCATCGAAGGGGTTCATGGAGTGCTTCACGCCCTGGGTCTCGACGGCCGTCTGAGCCTTGTTGACTCGGGGTTTGACCTAGCACGGCGCAACTTAGCCATTGCGCTTCGTATTGAAGCTTGAGAGATCTTTGGGAGGCGAACTGCATAGTCAACGACCCGCTTGACGGGCACTAATATCCTGAGGCCTGACATGATGTGCTGTGTGCAAGTTACGTGACGAGATGAGATAATGGCGGATGGCAAAACTATGCGCTCACTGCGAGCTCGGAGGAAGCTGCCGATCGTGAGGCTCAAGAAGCACCTCGGCAAGATCTCTGACAGCCGGGATGAGGTACCCGAAATATAGCAAGGACGGAGTCAAATGTAACGAAGACGTGACTACTCTCCCACGTTGACAGAGAATGGCCACCCGAGGATACCGACTGACATGATGGGCGCAGCACGTAGAAGCAATGGGTTGACAGACACGTCATCAACCCGCTATCTATCTCATCATCTAAAAGTACATCAAATACAGGTGTCTGAAGACAATGACTACGACATGCGCTGTAGATGTCGGCTAGTAGTGTGTTTTCCTTGAGTGATCCTCCCATACTCACGCCTCTCATGTTGATCGCAGAAGCCACGTTCCAGTCTTGGGATACCGGATATGGTTACAGTCGGGAAGCTTCGAAAGTAAGAGAGGGGTGTCGCACATTCGTGCTGGGTCGAGTCCGACGAGTCGCCTAGGCAGCGGTCGCAGTGCTGACGTGCTGGATCGAGTCGCTTAGGCAGCGGTCGCGGTGCTGACGCCGGCCGAGCCCTCCGCAGTGCTGGGCTGCGCGTCGGTCTCTGCCGCACCCTCAATCGGCGTGTTTGGGTCCTCGTCCTCCTTGCCTGGGCTGTCAATCGCGACCTTAACGGCAATCTCGCGGCCCTCAATCTCCTTGCCGTTCATCTCCGAGCACGCCTTCTGTTGCAGCTCCTCACTAGTGAGCGTCACAAAACCGAACCCACGGCCCTTGCGCGGCTCGTTGCGCGCCTGCAGCTTGCGGACCATGAACTTCGGGATGGGGCGCAGGGCGATCTTAGCGGAGGTTGGGGAGTATTCAGCGAAGATTTCGAGGAGCTTCTCCTCGCGGAGGTCGTACGGGAGGTTGGCGACCATAATCTTGGTCTTGCTTGGCACGCCGTCCTCTGGTGGGCCACGCTGCTTGCGAGGGCGAGGAGCGTTCGACTTACCAGCCTTGCTGGGATCGTCGAGTGTGCCCTCCTCGCCTGCCTCGCCAGTGAGAGCCTCGTTGGTGGTCGAGGTCAGCGGAGCGGCTTGGCCTGGAACATTGGTCGGGCCACCGCCGTTGGCAGTTGGCTCAGCGGCAGCCTCACCGTTTGTGCCCTCCTCCTCGCCCTCCTTGTGGGCACCACGTCCACCACGAGCAGCACGGCCACCACGTCCACGACCGCGGCCGCGACCACGGGTAGAGTTGCGGCGGCGCTGTTGGCCCTCAACTCCCTCAGTGCCCTCGGCACCGGCCGCCTCTGGCTTGCGAGCAAGCTGAACGGAGACCTTGCGGTCCATGATCGACTTGCCGTTCAGGTCGTTGATGGCACGCTCGGCCTCGGACGCGGTGGAGACGTCGACGAAGGCATAGCCGACTGGGCGGGTGGTGCGTGGGTTGGTTGGGATGGATGTCGTTTCACTGGACATCACATGTCAGCACCGCTGCTCCAAATGTCCAGACGAGGCAGGAGCACACATACACAAGGTAGTCCTTGAAGAAATCCTTCAACTCTCCCTCAGTGGTCGCGTACGCGAGGTTTCCGATGTACAGTCTCCTCCCCTCAGCCGCGCTGGCGATGACAGCCTCGTTTTGCGAGGCGTTGATGGGCTTGTCACCGCCGGCTCCAACACTGGCACCTTCGGCAGTGTTGGTCGGCTCGTTGAGGGTGGTGTTTGCCATTTGGCTGGTGGCAGCGTCGACGGACATGTTGGTGGTCGGTTGTAAAGTTGATGACACGAAATTGGCTTGTGTTTTTGGCTTTGGTGGAGTACTTCGGAGGTTGAAGTACTTCGTGTGTGGGTTGAAGGAACTGTGGATGTGAGACCGCCTGTGCTGTGGAAACGAGGTTGACGAGCTGTTTGGCACGGTCAGCAGTCGCTCGTGACACGTCCGGCAACAGCAGCAAACATACGGAGAGTTGGTGATGGCTAGCTTCGTGGCCGAGTCCTGGTGAGTTGACTTGGGAGTGAGCTTGTTGATCTGAGTTGACTGATGTTGATAGAAGGAGGAAGGGCCTAGAAAGTCAGGAGTCTCGCGACAACGTAGCTGCAGATTTTTGGGAGCGGCTACTCCCGTCTGCAGGGTTTGTGGGGAAGGCGCGTTCTAGTGGACTCGCTTGCGACCGCGAACCATTACCTCTCCTATAACGCCACCAATTTCGTTGCAGGTGGCACACGACCAGTTTCGAGGTGAATGTCTTTGTTTGTTGTTACACATCAACTGGCACATCTGCCTACCAGGAATATGATAGCAGCAGTATAGCTCGGCAGAGACTCTCTCGATGTCAGATATCAGAAACACCAGGCTGTACGCTATCAATGGAAAGGGCAGACCCAAGCCCAGTGGCAATAGACGGAAAGCACATTGCAAGGTCAGTGCCGCTTGCAATCTCTCTTGACATGAGCGCTAGATTCTTCCCCGATGCAGCAGGAGCAGACAATGCTGTTAAAGATGTGGATCTTCACGTGCTCTGCCACGCATGTCCCGATGATACAGTGGCGAAGAGCACAGCGGCCGTAGACTGACCTCAACCTGCAGACCGATCAAACTTGAGCCTCACCGGACTGCCCTGATCCTCTACGGCTCAGAAACAGGCAACGCTCAAGATGTAGCCGAAGAAGTTGGCCGTATGGCCGAGCGTCTCCGCTTCGGTACCACCGTCCTCGACATGGACTCCATCCAACTCCGCGACCTTGTCAAGCCGACCGTCGTTATCGTCGCCATATCCACGGCCGGCCAGGGTGAGATGCCCCAGAACGCGCGTCGCTTCTGGAAACGGCTTCTCAGCAGCGCCCTGAAGCCAGGCCTGTTGCGGAAGATTCGCTTCTCTTCGTTCGGGATCGGCGACAGCTCGTATCCTCGTTTCAATGTCGCACACCGGATGTTGCATAGCCGACTGGTACAGCTTGGAGCGCAGGCGTTCTGTGAGCGTGGGGAGGGCAACGAGCAGCATCCGGAAGGCCATAGTGCGGCGTTTAGGACCTGGATCGTTGCCCTGAAGGAGAAGCTGTTGGAAGCCTTCCCCCTCTCGGAAGCTGAGCCGCCGATCGCAGATGACGTGTTCCTTGAGCCTAGGTGGAAGCTTGAGCTTGCCCAGCCTGCTTCAGCTTCTGAGCAGCTGAACGGCGATGATGGCACGAACGCTGTCTGCAGCACTGGTAACGCTCGTCGACACGAAACCTATTCCACCAATGGTGTCAGCGAGCATACAACCGTGGACGCTGGACTTGCGATCTCCAACCCTGACCCATCACCAGCACTGCTGCCCCTCAAGGGAGCATATACCGCCAACATTGTGCAAATGGAGCGAGTCACTGCTTCCAATCATTTTCAGGATGTCCGATTGCTTGATCTACACATCACCAAGCCTTACTCGTATGGACCAGGTGCGGTGGCAGTGGTCTATCCCAAGAACTTCCCGCCGGACGTCCAGGACTTTATTAAACTTATGGCCTGGCAAGGTGTTGCGGATGTGCCACTACGCCTTGTCACTTCAGCGCAAAGCATGACCGGCTCTAGTGTTACGCCGTCGCCACTCCGCCATCTGGATCTTTCGCAAATGACACTTACGTTACGATGGCTCCTCGAGAATGTACTAGATATCATGTCCATCCCTCGCCGGTCTTTTTTCGCTTCCCTCGCTTACTTCGCCGGAAGTGACACCGAGGACGAAAGCTACCAGAAGGAACGGCTTCTCGAGCTCGCTAATCCTGAGTTGATTGACGAGCTCTGGGATTACACCACTCGACCTAAACGTACAATCGTGGAGGTCGTGATGGATTTTACTACCATTAAGATACCGTGGCAGTACGCCCTCTCCGTTTTGCCGATGATGAAAGGGAGGCAGTTCAGCATCGCCAGTGGTGGTCAACTGAAGCAAGACAAGCATGGCGCGACCAGAGTCGAACTGCTCATCGCTATTGCCGACCCGCCGAGTCCCATCATTAAGTGGCGAAGACGTTATGGCGTCTGCACGCGGTATATCACAGCTTTGCAAGCTGGTCAGCAGATCAGCATCGGCTTACAGCAAGGCTACTTGGATGTTCAGCCCAGCGAGATCGAAGTGCCCGTCATCATGATTGGGCCTGGCACTGGTGTTGCTCCGATGCGTTCGATGATACATCAGCGTCTGGTCTGGGCTGACAGAAGAAGCTTCCGGCCTCACGGCCAGCGGATGCAAGGCGACATCCTGATCTTCGGCTGTCGCAGCGAGACTGCCGACTTTTTCTTTCGAGAAGAATGGGACCACCTGGCGCAGGAAGAAGGTTTGACAGTTCTGACAGCATTCTCGCGGGACCTGGACATGCCGAAGCAGTATGTGCAGGACCTGATTCGTGTCAATGCAGAAAGGGTCCACGATGCCCTCGTTCTGCAACAGGGCAAAGTCTATGTCTGCGGTTCCTCGGGAAATATGCCGAAGGGTGTGCGCGAGGCGCTGGTGGATGTGCTTGTTGAGAGAGGAGACGGTTTGACGAAGGATGACGCCGAGGCCTACATGGATGGCATGGAGAAAGAAGGACGGTATAAGCAAGAAACGTGGTAGCGGCCTCGTTCGATCTGGGTATGCCTCAGTGCTACAATACTGAGCCCGTAGCTTTGCTGAGTGTAGCCTCCGTCTTTGTGACCATCGACGTCAAACCAGATACAAGGCCGCGGTCGATGTCCTTGTCACTGCCAAGCTCGGACAAACGAAATTAACTGCTGCATGTGAAACTTGGTCTGTGCATACGCGGTGTTTGCTAGTGCTTCACAGAGCTTTTCTATTTCTACCGACACGTCTTCAACTTTCCACCCACTTATACGGGATAGCAGCTTTCCCCAAACGTGATTCCAAGTCCTCCCACGTACGATGGCCGACAAATTCTACCAACACCTCATGAACGACATCATGAACGAGCCTTTCAACCCCAACAACTGTGGTGCGACGGAGGGCGATAATGGCGGTGCGCTGCTCCAGTGCGTTCGATGCAAGGGGCAGAAGTACTGTAGCAAGGGCTGCCAGACGAAGCACTGGAAGGCGCACAAACGTGTGTTCGGCGACGTGAGGCTGGGTACATCGACTGCTGTACCTTATTCCTCTACTGCCCACGAATGCTGTCGCAAGGACGAGGGTGAAACAGGCCATCACATGGCTTCTCTTGGTCAATTTGCCCGTTTGAGAAGTCCCTAAGCTGAAGAGTCATCGTTCGGGAGGACTAAGTCAACACGGCAATGAATACAGCTTGTGCTTCTCTTCTCAGCCTTCAGCCTTTACGCAACTTAAGCTGTGCCTGGTCTTCCACCTAAGCAGACTGACATAAGTCAGCATACGTAAGACCAAGCGAACTGTACGCTGCTACAAGGCACAGCAGTATAACGGTTTCGCTGCATCTTCCCATGAGACATAAATCTCGCAGTCTTGCCGACCGCAACACTCGGTCTGTATCACCATGCGAGCCTTCGTGAATCGTCTACAATACTGTATCAGTATCTCCGTAGTTGAAGCATCAGGTCTGTTCTTTCGAATCAGTTCTAGCAGCCCTGCCAATGATGCAAGTGAGAATGCAAGAACTGCATCTCGAGCCACTCTAGCGGACCTCTTCCTTTCCCATATCCCATGCATGACTGCTCTTCGTCGGTCATCTCCTCGAAGGCGGCTTCACTCTCGATTGTGACGTCTTTGACTTCGACTTTTAGTCTCCACCGAATTCGATACTCCTTCCCTTTCGGCTTTATACCGTCTGGGACATGTGGTTGTATGAGGGAGGTGATTTAGCGGCAAGCCAGAAAAGTGCCGTGGGTTCTCTAAAGTCTGCACATCGGCTCCGGTGGCACAGATGATCGCCGAGGATGAGTGCGTTGAGCATGGATACCACAACTTACACAGGGAGGAATGCTTTCTGATACTTGTATATCTCACCCAAAACGTACTCCTCAACAAGGACTGAAGCATTGAAGTACTGTACCGCGCTTCGGTCTATAACCGAGAGTGAGTGGTTCTGCCATGCGTTGTCAGATCGAGTCATTCTCGTGTACGGTCGATATACTCGCTTGAAATGGCACAACCAGAGAGTCATGCGCTGACAGTAAGGCTGACGGGGCGTAAATAGCCGTTAAAGCTTCGGCCAGTGAGGGCAGTGTCGGGTTGAGAGTCGCCCGAGTCAGAATCATCTGAGTGAGCATTCTTGCGGTAGAACTGTTGAGACCAGAGGCGCCATCGTTCAATCCGATCGCTTAGCCATAGCCAGTTAGCATAAGATCAATTCGGCGAGACTCGCTGATGGGTGCATGTCATCATGCATTACGGCCCCATAGCGATACTTACCAGTGGCCCAGATAGCAGCAACGGTCGGCCAATCTGCAGTCACTGTAATGTTTCCTCTCGGTGCTTCCGGCAGGCTTTTGGTGTACTGTAGGCTGTCGGCCGGGTTTCCACAAAGCACACGTAGTACTGCACCGCCATAGGAGACATTGTATGTGGTCGAGTGATCCTGGTACGCAGCTGATAGAGCGCACAGTTGTTGGGGGTAGGATTGCCATCCCCGTCAATAGGACCGCCCTCTGATAATATGCAGATTGCCCTGCGGCTGTATGACATGTCACCAGTATTGTTGACGATCATGCTGTAGTTTTTAACGGCATCGTCCTTCGTCTCGTAGATGAACGGCTGAACATCGGTCGCTGTCATTGTTACACACAGTACAAACACTAGCACGGACAATGTTTGAACCCCAGTTCGGCGGCTCCTGGGGCTGCACTATTTGGTTCCTGTGACCCTCTGCGGCAGCTGGTAGACTCAAATGAGGTACGGCGATGCTGATATTGTTGATGATCACACTGTGAGAGCCGTTTGTGACTTCGGAGGTGGACGACATGGTCCATGCTCCGACCGCTGTGGTGTTATCGTCCATAGGCCATGACACTACTGGCCTACGTGAAGGGTCGGTGCTCGAAAGCCCATCACGCACTCTGTCTGCTTAGCCAGTGATGTAATGCACGTAGTTGTAAGCGCCCCTGGTCGCGCTTTTAAAGCATCAGGCACGTAGACTCGTAGTCGCTGGGGTCAAAGGCAGCAGTAATCGGGGCCTGACACGTTTGCACCATATAAGTTGGGCTTGCAAACTCGCTCTTGACCACAGCTTCATCCCAGGGTCAGCGGCTTTGCATTCCCAAAAGGGGTGACATTGGTGCAGCCTCGCATGTCTACTCATCTCCCATGGTACGGTGTCTGGTGCCGAAAGCGTGTTGCGGTTGCACGAGGGCGTCGGAAGCCGTCGTGTAAAATAGTGTCGCGATTGCGGCGACTAAGGGCAAGGATCCAAGCAGTGCCAGCCCGACATAGCGTACGCTCTCCCACTGCGAAAACATCGTTCCGAGTTGAGAGATCCAGTTCCGCATGGTCATCTCAGCAGGAGTCACGCATCTCCCGGTTTTGTCGCTGTAGGCTCTGCGTGTGGGTCTCTGGCCCAAGAAGCTGACGTATGCAGTCGCGAAGGATAATTCGATGGATTTGGCGATAAGAGCCGTGGTGAGCGCTGCAGTCGACGGAGCAAGCAGCCCGTCTGCACTCACTCTTTTGCCGTATCTTAGGCTCAGAATAGCGATCATCAGGAATGCAGCCGAGAGGATGGTTGAGTATAGCGACAAAGCGAGCAGGCCAAGCCACAACCAGCCGGCTGCCCTTTGCTCGACTGCCGTCGCGACCTCTGTGCTCGGAGGGCTGCGTGTATTGGAGTTGCTAGAAAGCGTGTCTGACAGCAATTGTCGGGCAGATTCTGCATAAGACTTGGAAGCGGGTCTCGCTGAGGGTCCTGCGTCCCCAAAGAGCGATTCTGTAGCAGAATTTCCAATATACATCGCTTCTTCCATGTAACCTGGGCGATGGCGCGAGGATGAACCCGTAGAGGCCCCGGTTACGAAAAAGTCCTGTCAGCACCGGGCTCGGAAGTTGGGTGCGCCATCGTTGCAAAGTGTGTTTCTTCCTTCAACACTAGCGACATTGCCTCAAATCTAAAGAGATCGCGCCGGTTCTTGAGAGCACAACCAGCGGTGCCCACAACGTGGAGCAGTTCTAGTAACTCTGCCGCCCGTCTGATCTTGTTTGCATTTCACAGACTAAAGCTGCAGTGCCACGGTCTGCTCGGCACTACGTGACCTCAGTAAGCAGAGGACTTGGAATGTGCGCACGCTTTGGCAGATATCGAGCTGCCAGCTTGCGTGCAACACAGGAAACCAGAAATAGCCATTTATGATAGCCACTGCGCGCGACTTTAGAGAACCGTGCGCCGCGGTTCAACTGTTCCACGTATCAAGGTCAGAATCGCGTATTTCGATAGTATGCGAGACAAGTCAGCAATAGTGAGGCAGTGCCATACTGTCTCAGCATGAAATAGCCCATAACAGAGTACGGACATCCGATCTGTATTCTCAACCTTGCCCTTTGCGGCGCCCATTTTACACTGACGATACATCCATGATATAGATCAGGCCTCACTCAAATTTGGCAGTATCGTAATCTCGTTCATGCCGCTGTGCCCCTGTCGCTCCCGGTCGCCACCAGTACTCTCAATTCCCATCCTCCAGGCCCTTGTACAAATCCACCTTCCACCCTTTACTCGGGTTGTTGTACCGATGCGCCGCTTCACCCAACTTATCAAGCTTCTTGACATCCTTCTTCTTCAGTACACACTCCAACGCGCCGAAGTTCTCCGTGATGCGCTCTTTGTGCTGGCTCTTCGGGATTACGCTTGTGCCTCTGCTCATGCCCCACGCCAACGCCACTTGCGCCGGTGTGCAACCGCGCTTCTCGGCGATCTTGGAGAGGACGGTATTGTTAAGGAGAGGAGTTGGGTCGGTATTGTCGTATGTCGGGTTCGTGCCGGCTAGTGGAGAATAGGCGGTAACGTGGATACCGTGCTTCTCGTGGAACTTGAGCCAGTCGTCCTGCTGCAAATACGGGTGCAATTCCATCTGGTGAGCGCTGGGTGGGTGGGTCGTGTGGTTCAGAAGATCTTTCAGCTGCTCCGGGTCGAAGTTGGAGACGCCGATATGTCTCGCCTTACCGTTCTGGACGAGCAAAGTCATGGCAGCCCATGTGTCACGATATTCGATCGAATTGCCGAAAGTGCCCGACGCAACAGGCCAGTGCATGTGGTAGAGATCGAGGTAGCCGACGCCGAGGTCTCGGAGGGTGGCGTCAATCCCACTCTCGACCGAGTTGGTGCCGTGGCTGGTACAGATATCAATACTGATACCTCTCCAGCATTGGGGTAATACTTACTGGTCGTTCCACAGCTTGCTCGTCACCCAGATATCCTCTCGGCTGAGGCCCGTCTTGAGCAGGCCGTCTGCAATCCCAGGGCCCACCTTGTCTTCGTTGCCGTAGATTGCAGCGCAGTCGATGTGCCTGTAGCCTGTCTGTATGGCCCACGACACCGCCTCGCTGATGTTGTCACCCTTGAGGTTCCATGTACCGTATCCGAGGAGCGGGATAGTATCAAGCGTCAATGGCTTGGTACTCTGGAGGGGAACCTGAGCTGCTGGAGCTTCATGTTGGGCGATCGCGATGGCTGCCAATGGCAGCAACGAGATGGACTTCATCGTCAATATGGAGGTTGTGATGGACAGGAAGAGAGCTTCTAAAGAGAACAGACGGACATGCTGTGCTTGAACTTCTCCACCTGCCTTTACTGGACAAGGTCGTCATCGCTGCACTCTGCCGCTCACATGCAGGCACCCTGGTGAGCATGCAGCTCGGGTAGCAATTTGGCTGTGTCTCGCATGGTCGCGTCGTATCGTTGGATGGCTGAATACCTTCGACGTGAGGTCGGAAGGCATTCCGTTCCGCCGCATTCAAGTGCGTGCTCAACAGAAGTGAATGTCACCTTAAAGGCAGTTGCCGTGCAGTCGCAGTCATGGAGGGGCAAATACTGGATCCGGACGCAAAGTGTTTGACTAAGCACAGGCACTAGTGGGGCGCTCGCGTCTTCAAATCTTTCATGTCGCGTCTCGTCTCGAGCAAAATCTTTCTTCTCTCCTTCCCGCCTCATTGATTTGAGGTTGTGGCCGGAAAGAACGTCGCCGACAAGATGAAGTACGTCTTGGTTAGTGGAGGCGTGATAAGCGGCGTGGGTAGGTCATCTGCGCTCATTCAACATGCCGCAAAGAGACAGCGCTGATATGCGTCGAAAACGCAGGCAAAGGCATCATTGCCTCGTCCGCGGGCTTGCTGCTGAAGACGATGGGCCTCAAGGTGACCAGCATCAAGATCGATCCGTATATCAATGTCGACGCTGGCACCATGAACCCACGTGAGCACGGCGAAGTATACGTCCTTGACGATGGAGGTGAAGCCGACCTCGATCTCGGCAACTATGAGCGCTACTTGAACATCACCTTGACTCGGGAAAACAACATCACGCTGGGCAAGATCTTCAGCAAGGTGATCGAGCAGGAGAGGCGAGGTGACTACCTGGGCAAGACGGTGCAGGTGGTGCCCCACGTGACAGGATGCATCGAGGAGTGGATTGAGCGGGTCGCGAGAGTGCCGGTGGATGACACGAACGAGGAGCCGGACGTCTGCATCATCGAGCTGGGCGGTACGGTTGGAGACATCGAAGGTATGTCGTTCGTTGAGGCATTGACCGAGCTGAGGAGGAATTGCGCGAGGGACGACTTCATGCAGATCCATGTTTCCTACATCCCGGTCGTGCATGGCGAGCAAAAGACCAAGCCAACGCAGATGGCGATCAAGGCTGTGCGTTCGGCGGGTCTGATACCGGACCTGATCGCCTGTCGGTGCGAGAAACCGCTGGAGCAGGCCACCATCGACAAGATTGCGCGCTTCTGTCAGGTACAGAACCAACACGTCCTGGCCGTCCGGGACATGCCGTCGACGTACCAAGTACCCATTTTGCTCTCGGAGCAAAACCTCATCCCGCTCATGACTTCGACCCTGCAGCTCGACAAGATCCAAATCACACCCGCGTTGCAGGAGAAAGGCAAGAACGTCTGGGAGACATGGAGAACTCTGACCCTCGGTCTCGAGCACCTGCACGAGATTGTTGAGATCGTGCTGGTAGGCAAGTATCTCGAGCAGCCGGACTCCTACCTTTCCGTCACCAAATCACTTGAGCACGCTGCCATGCGCTGCAAAAGGAAACTGGTGATCAAGTACGTCGACGCCGAAGCGCTAGAAGTGGGAACGAGTAAGACCGATCCAGCTTCCTTCCACAAGGCGTGGCATGACGTCTGCACTGCTTCCGGCATCCTGGTCCCAGGCGGCTTTGGCAACAGAGGAACCGAGGGCATGATTGCTGCCGCGAAGTGGGCACGCGAGAACAAGACGCCGTACCTTGGCATCTGCTTAGGTATGCAGATCGCCGTTGTCGAGTTCGCGCGATCGGTTTGCGACATCCCGCTGCCGCAAGCTTCGTCTTACGAGTTCGATGAGGCAGATGAGGACCGCATCATCATCCGTATGCTTGAGCATCACCCGGGCAAACTCGGCGGCACCATGCGCCTCGGTCTGCGAACCACACTATGGCAGCCGGAGACACAGTGGTCGAAACTTCGAGCGCTGTACGGGTTGCAGAACGAGTCCATCCACGAGCGCCACCGTCACCGATACGAAGTCAACCCAGCCTACATCGAAAGATTGCAAGAAAAGGGCCTCACTTTCATCGGCAAGGACGAGACAGGTGTGCGCATGGAGATCATCGAGCTGAAAGACCATCCGTGGTTCGTGGGCGTGCAGTTCCATCCTGAGTACCTCAGCCGTGTCTTGCATCCTTCGAAGCCATACTTGGGCTTCGTAGCCGCGGCAGCAGGTATGCTGAGCGAGATCACGAGCGGCGAGAATGGCGTGGCGGTCAATGGGATATATGAGGAGCTCAATGGGCACAGGAGTAATGGTCTTGTGAACGGAGAGCGCGCAGTCTTCTAGGCGACGGCTTTCCTGCCTGCGTTCATGACAATATGAAGGGCGATGGGTCGGTGGTCTTCCAGGCTGCATTTCTCTGGCGCTTTGGGTAAGTGGCTTGGGAAGACTTGTGACACTGGCGAGGAGTCTGGCGCTTGATGAATAGAAGGAGGCTTAAAAGAAGCTATGCGTGTGAACTGAGGCGTATTGCCGGCCTCTGTAGAATCTCAAAATCGATTTTAGGATCGGCCGTGCTATCACATCAGGGCTTCGAATGCTTGAGGAAATCTCGCGAAAGTGAAGACCAAATCTGTTGGTTGACGGCTGATAGGTATTGCCGGTTGGGCTGCGTTGCTTCGTCCCAGTGAGAGATAAGATGTGGTATACTGGTAATACAGCTGCTCGAAACACTGCTCTCAATCTTGACGCTCTTGAGCCAGCCATGAGTTCAGTTGCCCACCTCTTGCCGTCCTTCTGCCTGAACAAGACAGAGCTTCACACACTCAGCCCATCGGTTAGTGTGATCGGGAGTAGAGTACATGTTGAAAGATCGTAGTAATGATTGCATCGAGTTGAACCTCATACATCGCCCACTAGCGTGAAGCCCGTTGCAAAGCTTACAGCCAGTTGGACCCTTGTTTCAGCCCTATGAACGTGAGGCCCGCTTCCCTTGCTGAGGCTCACGAGACAAAGCACTCTTTGCGAAAACAGCTCAAAGCGCACCATTGGACTCTGCGAAGGCTCGCGATACAGTATTGATGTCTTATTGAGTTGCACAACATACTCTAATCCCATTGCGCCCGCTTGGATTCATATCTAGCATGTCTGGGCGGTTCGTGAGGGCGTCCAAGTACCGTAAGCGCATCGACACTGGCAACAAGAAGGTATGAGCTGACGAATGTGAAGGGCACGTGTTCGGACGGTCAACCCGACGAGAACAATGCTACGATAATCTGCGGATCAGCCAGAATGCTTGGGACACGAACCTCATCAAAGTCAACCCGAAGTACCTGGCAGTCAACTGGGAATCGAGCGGTGGCGGCGCATTTGCGGTGATACCGCTGGAAGAGAAGGGAAAACTACCCGAGTTGCTACCGCTGTTCAGAGGGCATACCGCGCCTGTGCTCGATACCGATTGGAGTCCGTTTGACGATAACTTAATCGCGTCTGGCTCCGATGACGGCAAGGTGTTCTTGTGGAAGGTTCCGGAGGGCTTCACGCTGCACACAGATGCAGAGGAGCCGCAAGACGTGAAGCCTGTGGGCAAGCTGAGTGGGCACTCGAGGAAGGTCGGACACGTGCTCTTCAACCCGGCCGCAGACAACGTGCTCGCTTCTAGTTCCGGCGACTACACGGTGAAGCTTTGGGACCTGGAGGATGGCAAGAGCAAGCTCACGCTGAAGCACAACGATATCGTGCAGTCACTATCATGGAGCGCGAACGGCAGCATGCTCGTCACCACCTCTCGCGACAAGAAGCTGCGCTTCTGGGACGTTCGACAGGAGAAGCCGGCGCACGAGGTGCCAGGCCATACGGGAGCGAAAAACAGCCGCTGCCAATGGCTGGGTGACCACGACCGTGTAGTCACGACTGGCTTTTCGCGCATGAGCGAACGGCAACTAGGCCTATGGGATATTCGGAACCCGGCTAAGCCTGTTGGTGGCGACTTCCAACCACTAGACTCCAGCTCTGGTGTGGGTATGCCTTTCTGGGACGACGGCACTCAGGTCCTCTATATCGCTGGCAAAGGCGACGGCAACATTCGCTACTCCGAGTTCGCGAACGACAAGTTCGAGCCGCTGTCCGAGTACAAGTCCAGCGAGCCACAGCGAGGTCTGGCCTTCATGCCGAAGCGCGGCGTCAACACGCACGAGAACGAAGTCATGCGCGCGTACAAGACCGTCAACGATGCGTACATTGAGCCAATTTCGTTCATCGTACCGCGACGATCCGAGACGTTCCAGGATGATATCTACCCGCCGGCGGTTGGCTCGAAGCCAGCGATGTCGGGCACGGACTGGTTTGAGGGCAAGACGGCGCTGCCGCCGAAGATCTCGATGGAGGACGTGTATGAGGGCCAGGAGCCAAAGGAGATTGCGGCGGAAGACGTGCCCAAGCCCACCGCTACCAAATCAGCACCTGCACCGGAGCCAGCGCCGGCGACAAAGGTTGAGCCAAAGGTTGAGCCGAAGGTTGAGCCGAAGGTTGAGAAGCCGGAGCCCACACCGACCATAACGCGCGAGATGCCGAAGACGGAAGACAACAGGAAGTCCATGGCAGCCATGGCCTCCAAATTCGCCGACAAGGACGCGGATGAGGAAGACGGAAACGAAAGCACGAGCTCCTTTGAGGAAGTGCAGAAGCCGGTGGAGCGACCTGCGGCAGTGCAAGCAGCGAGGCAAGAAGTCAAGGTTGGCGTCAGCGATGAGAAGACCGCAGAAGCTGCTCGTACATCTACGGCTGCGGCACCTCAGTCTATCAACGGTGCAGCAGGCTCAGCAGGCTCTACAGCGGAGGGCGCATTGGCCAGCGAGACTGTCACAAGCCCGCCCACAGCCACATCGAAAAGTGCCGAAGAGCTCAGGAACCAGGATGAGAAACCCGCGGAGGCCGCGACACAGTCATCGGTAGGCCGCTCCGCGTCCTCTGCGGCAGGCGGACTCAAAGACGTACTACATGAGATCCGCGGCATGCTGCAGACGCAGAGCAAGCAGATCGAGCAGTTGACTAGCGAGGTGGCGGACTTGAAGACGAGGGTTGGACAGTAGGCAAGTAGGTAGTTGAGTTGAATGAGTGATGACTTTGGCAAGCGGCCTGCGCTACCGTCTCTGGACTGCTGTCTCGGTCTCTGTCTCCACATTAAGAAAGCCTTCTTACCGAAAGCATAGCGTAGTCACCCCGACTCCGCAGCGCCTTCGCTTAAACGCTATATCGAAAAACGTCGACCTCCCATTAATTGTTATCGTCTTGCATAGGTATGCTCATCGGCATCGCATCGCTGAAAGCATTCCGGCTGCTGCCGCGGATCAGTGGTTAGGCTGCGGGTTTGACAGGCTTCAGACATCCATGAACACTTACTTCGTTTCGCATAGACACTCTGTGAGCCTCCGCCACCCTCCACTCCCCCCATACCCCACTTGCCACCTCTATCCTTCACGACGACTCCATCACACCATCGTGCGCCTGCCCCATGGACCTGGCACGCGCCATCTCCCACTCGAAGCTCACGTACTCCAGCTTCGGCACGTCCAGGTTCTTCACGCGCTCCTCACACAGACGTACCTTTGGTCTCATGGTCTCCCACCATTTGGTGAAGTCCATGACCGCCAGCTTGATCTCCGGCTTCAGCTCCGGCTTCAGCTCCAGCAGCACGATCTCGGCTTTCTTGCCGTAGCCGTTGAGACGGTGGAGGCACTCCTTGGCGTCCACCATCTCGTGGTCGTACTTGCCGAGGTAGAACTCCCAGGAGTTGGCGTCAAAGTCTGCAGCATAGGTGACTGGTGTGAATGCTTGCAGAGGGGATTGCGAGGGAGACAGCTTACTATGGATCCCGACCAGGTCCGGCAGGGCGAGCTTCTCCTGAGCTTTGGCGTCGAAGCTGAGTGGCGTAGCACAGGCGCCGCTGTCGATAGGCGAGAATGGCGGAGTCTCCATGCCGATGACTTGCTTGACCACGGGAGACGCCTGCTCCTGCTGCTGCTGAAGGGATTGGGTCAGCGCGAGCTTCTCCAGCGAAGCGATGGTGGCTGGCAGAATCGGTGTCGGCATCGAGATCTGTGGAGTCATGGATGCCGGACTCTGCGAGGCACCTGCGACCGCTTGCTCGTTTGCTGACGGGCGGCGAGCGAAGGGGTTGTTGGACTTGTCGGGGTACGCGTAGTACATGGCGACTTTGTAGAGCTCGTGGGTGCGGTCGAGCGAGGTGCACAGAGCGGCGCCAGCCTTCTGCCAGTCCACGGCGTTGGCGAGGAGCTCCGCCGGGAGGCGCTTCTCGAGACCCGGTGGCATCTGCCACTGCTCGAGGTGAGCCTCGTCGTACGCGAAGTTGTCCATCCTATAGTCGGGATCGCCGCGGCCTTGGTGGTTCGCGGAGCGGCGCGGGTTAGTCATGTAAATGTTGTAGGAGTAAGGGTCGACCGCCCACTTCGGCTTGCGGTGGTCGACGGCAGAGGTGGCGGAGCTGGTGCGGCGGCCGGTGACGGAGGTTCTCAGATTCTGAGCCATCGCTTCGGTTGTCGGTTGGGAGTTGCTGATATTTACTAGGCTGATGCTGTAAAATGTGTCCAAGAGCAAGATGGTAGAGAGTGTGCGTCGAGTTGGTCGTAAAGGAGTGTTGAGGGTGGTGTGCGATCAGACTTTTCGAGGCTGTGCAAAGGTTGAGGTTGAAGTTGTAACAATGACGCCGACAGTATTTAAGGCAGGTAAGAGTTTTCGCCGTTGCTCCTTCCTCGCTGTGTTTGTGTTGTTCGGCCCGTGAAATTGTGATCGGCGGTCACGCGGTCTCCAAAGCTTCAACTTCACCCAGTGACGTTGGCGCAAGTGAACCGGCGTTTGCTGTGAAGTGAAGGAGAAGCACCGGTGAATGTTCAAATTCTCGAGGATCGGCTAACGGCAAGTTCATGAGAAGTAAGATAGTGGTTGAGTTTTAGTCGTACCAGATAAGGGGAATGCTTGTGTTCACGGTGGGCTCGTTGTCTCGGAATCAGGAGATGTATAACGGTTTGTCAGACCACGAGTGCGCCGCCATGAAGGATGCAGCTGCAGGTGACCGCAGAAGGGCTGTGATTGATAACTGCTGTCTCTTGGGCTGCGAAGCCAGGTAGAAGGTAAGCTTGCGTGCCTTTGTACACAAAGAACGTCAATCAACGATGCCAAGCTGCAGCCGGCGTACAAACTTTCAGGCAGTACGCTGGGTGTCTTGATTCTTGTGGGCAAACGATCATACTTTTCCCCAGTACCCAGTGCCACTGTCTCAGTACCCGGTACCACCCGCTCACTTCCAGTGGTATGACCACGGAACGCTGGTGATGGACCCACCCTATCCTCACGTTGTGCCTGTAACCTTCAGATGTCGTGCCGCGCACGTTTTTTGTGGGGTTACTCGAGCCTTGACAAAGACCAGTCAGCACCTACAATGAATGGATGGGTCGTCGCAGGAACCTGTTGCACCAAATGGCCGTCTGCGGAAGTGGAAGGGACATTCCGGAACACATCCCGCGTCCGCTGGGCGGAGTTCACCGTCGACATATCACGCTGACGTTACGACGTACCTTTCGATGATGTGTAGTCCTGACGCCGACTCGATCACCTTGGAGACTTCCCCTGGCTTGAGCGCGAACGATGCTTCCTCGAATTCTTTCTGCATGTCGCCTTTGCCGAAGAAACCGCTGTGTTTTCCGATATATCAGCTTTCGTACCTCAAGGCAACAAGAAGATGCCTCCGTCTGCTAGTACGATAGGAGAACATCAGGACGAACTTACAGATCTCCTCGCTTCCTCGCAGAAGGGCAGTCACTCTCCGTCACCGCAAGGTCACCGAGGCTCGTCGAACCATTCCTAATGCTCCGATCGTAACCCTGGATGATGCCCATCGCCTCGTCCTTAGACCGCGTAACCTGGGCCTGGCGCCACGAGGCCGGACGCCGTGAATCCCGATGCTTGACGAGGAGATGAGCACACCGGATCTTGCCGTCGAGGTTTTGCTGTGCTGCGCCATCTTGTCGTAAGTTCGCCGTGTGATACTGGCCCATGTAATGCTTGAGAGTCTCACTGTCGGTATCTGACGGCGGTTCCCATTTCGATTCCTTGGTTTGCGGGTTGAAGTAGTAGGGCAGGTTCTTACTATTGGAATGGCGGACCTCCCATCCCGCCGGTAGTCCTGTTGCCTTTTGCATCGTCAATGACCGCGAATGTAATGGCGGCACTCATCTCCCCACCGTTTGCGGCGCGGAGGGACGTACCATGATCTTGGTTCACTTCGTGTGGGGAAGCGAGGATTGCAAGGTGTTGGTTGGCAGGGCGGTGCGGGATACCCCAGATTTGGTCTCCTGCTCTCCAGACGCTGCGATTCTTCAATCAATTCGGAGGTGTAGCAAGTGTGTAATGAGCCTCTGCAGAACCGAAGAAGTCGGAAGAGTGCTTACGAAGTGAGGACACGGGATCAGCACAGTAACGGTCACGAAGAGCGACCTGTCGGTAGGTGCGGGGCTCGGCGCGGCATTCACCGCCGGATCGCGCGCCGAAAGCGCCACGGCTGGGAACTTTGGCACTTTCGCGATCCATCTCCAGCTTTGAATAATCAATAACCTCGAACGTGCCAGTATCACCAATCAAACCAACGCCTTTCACGAGTCTGCCACCAACAAACAGCCGACCAACAACCACCACTCTACCCAACACGACATGGCGACGTACGACATGAACGACTCACCGGCGCCCGAGACAAGGGATGAATCGAAGAAGATCAGCTTCCGCTTCTGTCGCGAGTGGTATGTACAGCGCAAACCGCGCCCACAACCTAAGGCAGGTTCTCTAACTTCAGTCCAGCTCGAACATGCTCTACCCAAAGGAAGACAAGCTCAACAACGTCCTCATGTTCGCCTGTCGCATGTGCACCTTCGCCGAGCAAGCCGAAGCGACGTGCATCTACCGCAACGCGCTGAAGGAGGAGATCGCCGAGACAGCAGGGAACGTGGAGGATGTGGCTCAGGATCCTACGGTGGGTGATGACACTTCCAGTGATGATTACGGCGGTTATGAGCACCCTGTCTATGACTACGAGGACGGGTATGGATACGACTCGGCGATGGACCGGATGGACGTCAGCGGCGAAGAGGTGGTGCCGGAGATGTGCACGCTGTGCGGGAAGGAGATCCTGTGTCCTTACTGCAAGCAACCGAGCGGAAACGGCGTCGTGCTCGAGACGGAGGATCCGGCCGCCGCAGCAGCAGAGGATCCGCGGAAAGAGGAAGAGCAAGTCGAGGCTGAGAAGAGGGAGCGCACAATGTCCACCGCCGGCTTGAAGATGTCGTAGCGTACAGGGAGGCAAGAGGAGGGATCACACTACACCGCACAAACTTGCTTGAGCGTTCACTCGCGGTCTATGCATGCAACATGTGCTGACGGATATGGTATACTGTAGCTCCCACACACGGACAGCGAAGAGTGCAAGCAATGCGGGACGCGCGACGCGGTGTTCTTCCAAAGTCAGCAGCGGACGAATGAGACTGGCATGGTATGTGGATGGTCCCGCGCGACACTGCTTGGGTGGTTTGCTGACACGACCTGCAGGCTCTCTTCTTCGTCTGCGTGGAGTGTCAGAACGTGTGGAGCACGCTCGACAACCACAAGTAGAATGGCTCGGATCGCGCGACTTCTACGTCGTCGCACACTCTGCGAGGCGAGACTGCCAGCCCAACCAACGGGGCTTGGGTTGTCGTTTCTTGAGGATTAGCGTGGCGTTTTTGGGTGACTGGCAGATGGATGCCTTGACGAAGTGAATGTGCTCCTAGATAGCATCATCATACAATTTTTCCAGCGGAGCGTGCATTTCGCGAGCGCCCGATGATATCCGCTCCCAAACTCCATCGCTATGCAACCCGAGCAGTCCTCCACGTATAGTTGATATCCTACAAATGCATCGGCGCCAAACTCAAGATCTTACTCCACTTCTTGTCCCTCAGCTCCGCACCCACCACTCCGTTCAACCTACTACCAATCGGCTCGCCGCCCTTGTTGATAAGCACGCAAGCGTTGTCGTCGAACTTCACCACACTGCCGTCAGGGCGTTGGTACTTCTTGACCGTCCGTACGACGACCGCGTGTCGAATGTCGCCTCGGCGGACTTTGTTGGCGGCGGAGACTGATACGGAGCCGCCTGGGCCGGACTCGGGGCCGAAGTTGCGTTGTTTCTGGACGACTACTATAATGCGATCGCCTGGGACGTGGTGTTAGGTCTGCGTAGGTGCGGAAGGGAGGTGGTGTTGCTGGTGGTAGGACCTGCATACCGATCTTCGCGTGCCGCTTCATCTTGAGGACTTTGACGCACTCGGCGACGGCGGCGCCTGAGTTGTCGATCACGTTGACCATCGTCTGCGAGGCATGCTTGTCAGTACGACCTGTGTCGCATGGCCAGTGACTTCCGCACGCGGTAGTATGCACTAGCGGGGTGATGGCGCTGGAGGCAGGGGTAACGAGGACGTACCTTGAGCTGGATCATCTTGCCTGTGGCTCGGCCGTGTCGGCCTTCAAGATATGGGGCGACAAATGGGAGATGGGAGCAAGTGAACTTCGCGATGTTCGAGGTCTGTTTCCAGCAGCTCGGGCCACACCGTCGCGAGACTTCGCCCCCCGGTCTGCGGGATCGGGATCGCCCAGCGGCGGCGGCGTTCCTGCAGGCATCGCCGAGCCAATCGTCACGCACGCAGGGATCTGGCCAGAGAGGCTGGGCTCACGGGATGATGATGGGAACTCGATCACGCTCAGCTACTCGCACGCGTTTATCATTCGCAACCTCCTCGAGCTCGTGCATAGCCACGCGGACCATTATTGTCCCGCTGTCTCTCCTTTTGCGCGACACATGCCCGACTTTGCGGTATGCAGCCGCGCTTATAACAAAGGCTGGGGCCGAGCAGCCAAAGGAGCGTTTGGAATGAGGCGCTGAATCCTTATTATTCCGCTGCTGCGCTGTTCCTTCAACTTGCATTGTCCTTTGCTTTGGCTGGAGGGATGAGGAGAGACATTGCGGGGACGGCTATTCTTCATATACATCGCCAGAATGCCACGACAAGCGGCGGATCTGGAGGAGGCGCTGAAGAAGAAGGGAGGCTTGACGCTGTCGCAACTGGCCAACTACGATGACTTGATCACGGATGCGCTGGTCGATCGCGTACGTACCGCGCCTACTGCGAGCACAAGAGGAACGACAGGCTAATATTACGATATGCAGGTCTACTTCTGGTCCTCCATCCGCAAACTCAAATCCACATACCATCCCTGCCGCGGCGTCCAGGAAGAGGACGTTTGCAACATCTTGCAGAAGCATGCCATCATCGAGAAGGATCCGGCAACCGCGCACAAGCAGCTCCTGCAACTCCAGGGTGTTAAGAAGTTCTCGCGCTCTCTTGCGACCGAAGATGAGAAGGAGCACTTTGAGCGCCATTTGCGCAAGTACATCAACATCTACTTGCCAGACTGTCCCTTCGAGGTTGGGACGACGAATCGGTACACGATCATGACTGCGGAGGCGGCCATATACGCGCGCAAACATATCCGTAGAGGCGAGACGGTCAAGTACCTTTCTGGAATCCAGGTCGAAATGACCGAGAAGGAGGAGAAAGAATTGTCGAGTCGCACCGACTTCAGCATTGTGTTATCGAGCAGGAGAAAGCGACCTTCGCTCTTCCTGGGACCGGCGCGCTTTGCGAACCATGACTGCGACTCTAACGCGCGCTTGAACACGAGCGGACCGCATGGTATTCACATCGTGGCGTGCAAGGATATCAAGCCTGGCGACGAGATTACGGTCACGTATGGTGAGGACTACTTTGGGGAGGACAATTGCGAATGTCTGTGTTCTACTTGCGAGCTTGCTGAACGAAATGGTTGGGATCCGAGAGGGCCGATTTTGAAGGACGACAGTAGCGATGAAGAAGATGACGATGACGAAGAGGATCCGGCTCCGAGCCGGCAGGCTGAGCCTAGTGGCCTTCGGAAACGTAAGCGCGGCCAGGATGGACCGATGGTGGTTAACGAGGATGGTACGGAGGTGCCGAGGAAGCGTGGCCCTGGGCGACCGCGAAAGCATCCTCGGCCGGAGGATCTGGGGCAGCAGGCTGTGAGCAAAGCTGAAGTTGCCGCTGAGCCTGCCCGTATTGAGAGCGAAAATGACGAGGACGAGGACGATGAAACTGCCGAGGACCCAAGAGACGGCCAAGGCCGCTTCATGAGCCGCAAAGCTATCGGCCAGCCGGTGAAGGCCGGGTCAATGGAGATGAAGAGTTCGAGTTCATGGCTTACTTACTCAAGGGAGGAGAGTGACGGCCCACCGAAGGACGACATACTCGAGAGGATTAAGTGGATGCTTGGCCAAATCGGTGATCGCGTACTCGGGCGAAGCATGTCTCCGGAAAAAGTGCCATCGCCTGAGATTCCGGAGACCGAGGCTGGTGCTGACGATGATGACGTTGAGCAGGATAGTGATTGCTCTGAATGGCCACGCGACAGGACTGGACGATACGTTAGGCGGAGCTTGCCGAGTCGTGATTCAATGCTACAGAATACGCCGAAGTATGCGAGGGCCTTGTCGCACAGCACAGAGCGAGAAGCTGCGGGCAGCGAACGACCGAACGCTCGAGCGACATCGCGTAGCCCTATACGAGCATCTGCGCCAGAAGACCAAGCGGCAGCGGCGACGCACGTGTCGACTTCGCTGGGCTCCAGCTTACTTACGCCAATGTCTCGGCTGCCCACGATCAAGAAAGAGCGCAGCTTCTCTGCACTGAGGAACGTCACTTACGCAGATGAGGCGCGGTGTGATGTGTACACTGTACCGGACTCGCCTGCCCCTTCTCAGCCGATCAAACGCAGAAGGCTAGAAAAGCCTCGGCCGGACGCGTATGATTTGCCTGTAGATGACCCGGAGCCACCACAACCACCGAAGCGGAAACGAGGGAGACCAAGAAAGAACCCCTTACCCGACGAGACGGCTGCTGCAGCCGTGGACTCGTCGACGGAGTCCACCTCGCCGTCTTCGCACGGCACGGATAGCTCATCTACAGGCTCCCTTGCATCGAGCGCGACCTCCATGGATACGTATGCTGCTGGTAACATTGCGCACAGTATCTGTATGATGCTTACGACGGATCTCGAGTCGCTACCGGACTCCGGTGGCGCTATGCAGGAGCAACCGTCTGCCGGGTCTAAGAACACAAGCTCGCGAGTACTCACACCGCAGCGTGGACGGACAGCACTGCGCAAGAGCGCACGCCAAGCGCCAGCGGAGCAGTCCGATGCGCCAATCTGCAGCATCGAGATGCAGGACCAAGCGGCTAACGACGACGAAGATGAAGACGAGGGGGAGGAGGAGCGCGGGGCAGCCCGTAAGCCGAAGGACTACCACCTCTGCGCCGCCTTGCTCGCCACGGCCTACCACCGGTGGGTCACGTGTCGTAATTGCGATGATGAGTTCGTTCAGAGCGAGGCCTACCTCACCCGTATAGCGTGTCCGCGTTGCGAGCGCCATAGCAAGCTGTACGGCTACTACTGGCCCAAGACGGACAAGGAGGGCAAGCATGACATGATGGAGCGTGTGCTGGACCATCGGACGATCCATCGGTTTATCGAGCCCGAGGAGGAAAGGAGTGAGCGGAAGGGGCGCAAGACGCTGGTGGAACTGAAGAGGGAGAAGGAGGAGCGGGATGCGAGTGCGCAGTTTGAGAGCGAGGAGGGGAGTGAGCGGCCGGTGGATCGGCGGTTGTTGTTGAGGGGGAGTCCGCGGAGGAGTGAGAGTCGGCGAAAGTTGAGGATGACGATGTGATGTCCCTCCTTCTTTCTGCTGTTTCTGCTCTCGGGTGTGGGACTGAGTCTGCTCCGGCAGCGCCTTGTACTATACACAAGCATCTTGCATTAAATCGTGTCCCGAAACCCAGCGGCTTCCATGTCGAGGCTTACTCTTTCTTAGACCTCGGAAGGTCGCACACGTCCACCTGACTCTGCTGTGTGATACAAGGCAACTACGGCGCTAAAGGCGATCGACGCTGCATCAGCGCGCATCTGATTGCTCTCCTACTACTACTTGTCCGATAAGTCCCCCTCTTTACCTTACTTTCGGTCGGCCGAAGATCCAAGCAATGTTTGCTACGTGGCCGTGCGCCTACCTGCATCCCTCACCGTCTCTTCCACCCGGCCCAAGCCTCTGAGGTTACTCGAGTTCGCTCGCTCTCCAGCAATCTTGCGTTCATCCCTTCGGCTCACCACAGCTTCGCACTTCGCCCCTTCAAGTGCACTTTCGTCGACCTCCCGCAACCTCTAAAATGGGCGCCGGTTATTCCAGCGGGCGCTACAGCCCCTTTGACGCCTTCCGCGAATGCAACCCCGAGCGCTGCTGGTGCCAAGGCGGCCACCACCAGCGCTCGCGATACATGTACGTGGAGCGCAGCAGCGACGGGCGGGAGCGGTACCATGACCCGTATGAGTACATGGACCGCTGGGCGGCGGGCGGTGGAGGCTTGCCGGGCGATTGGAAGAGTCCCGGAGAGTGGACGACGCGGGATTATGATCGGTTGGGTGCGATATTGTCGGAGTATACTAGTCGGGTGAGGGGACGGCAGCAGATGCGTGGCGGCGGAGGTGGGGCGTGGATGGGCCCTATTATGCCATATATGGCAGGGATGACCGGTGGGCTTGGTGGCGGTGGCGGTGGTGGTGGTGGTATGCCTGCGGCAGCCATGATGATGGGCATGGCGGGCGCAGACAACCCTTTCTTCAAGATGCCCAGGGAGCAGTACCGGAGTCATCGCCGCTCGGGCTGGGAAGACGAGATCATGCAGCGCATGCAGAATATGGAGAAGATTGCCAAGGAGTCTGAAGAGCGGATGACAGGGATGAGCAATCATTTGTATGGCAGTGATGCTGAGAGGCAGGAGGAAATGTATAAGCGGCGGCAGATTAAGCTGTGGCAGGAGATTCAGCAGGCGCAGATGCAGGGAATGATGGGCATCGGGGGAGCCGGCGCCGGAGGTGTTGGACTAGGTGGAGCGGGCATGGGCGGTGTGGGGATGGGGATGCCGCAGGGTGGCATGCCGATGATGCCGGTGCAAGCGATGGGGATGGGCGCATCACAGGGCTTCGCTGGCGGAGGTGGCATGGGTCCGATGGGTATACAGGGGTTCGGTGGTATGGGTCAGATGGGAGGAGGTGGGCCTGGAGCTGCTATGCATGGCATGGGAGGGTTTGGGATGGGAGACGGTGCGGGCATGATGGATGCGAACCAGATGATGGCGGCTGCTAGGAGTGGGATGATGGGTGGCATGGGCGGATTTGGCAACGGCGGCGGTATGGGCCTTGGTATGGGCCGAAGGGGCGGCCGTAGACCTCGGAGAAATCTGAGTTTTGGTGGTGACGATGAGTATGACGACGACGATGAAGACTTCGGCGGTGGCGGTGGCGGAGGTGGTGGTGGCTTCGGCCGAAGGGGGAGACGACGGCGAAGAGGCGGGCTCGATGATGGCAACATCTTCGGTGCGGGCTTTGGCGATGGTGAGTAAGTACTGCACTCCGAGCTGCAGCTTAAGGCGGGAACAAGCACTGACAAGCCGAGCAGGGAGGCCTTCACCTAGAGGCCCGGCCGGTGGCCCACGCAGACCCATGCGGCCTGATAGAGGCGACGGTCCGCTGGGAGGCGGTGCTGGTGGTGGTGGTGGAGCAGGTATGGCACATGATCGTGACTACTTCGCTGATCCGCCTCCAATGCGGTCAAGGTACTCGCCAGACATACCACCCGGCCGCACCACTGCAACTCCTCCAGTGCAGCCCATGCCTACAACAACGATGCCAACCCGGGCCGCATCACCAATGCGTGCGGCCATGCCTGGGTCACCACCTCCAGGGATGCACATGCGGCCTCCACCAGCCGGCTTCGCACCTGGTCGCGAACAGCAGATGCCGCCACCAGGCGCCATCCCAATCAACCCCGGAGGCATATATAACGGCCACGATGCAGCTGCCGCAGGTCCATACAGATCGTGGCCCCCACAGTACGGCTACGGCTACGACGACGGTGGCGGAGGAGGGCTGCCACCGCACGCCTACTCCGGGCCCGGGCCAGTGTCCGACGTCCAAGCCGCTGCCGGCCCGGCCGAAAGGCCACCAGATCTCCCCGGCCGCAGGGTGAGGTTCCAGCCTCCTCCAGGCTCGTTCCAGCCCGAAGCCAGACTGGCGAGAACGAGGGAGGATGAGGAACGGAGAGGCGAAGCCGAGGCCGGCGCGCTGCCTGGGCCGAAGGATCTCTAGCAAGTGAAATCGTCTCTCATGACGACGGGAGGAGACCTACGATGTGACGATGCCATGTCTGGAGGGTTTGGGTGTCCGTTTACAGCGGCATGTACAAAGAGAGAAACAAGACTGCGATGTGATCAGAGGCCGAACCTCTTGAATAAGGAACGCATGAGTCCCGACTACTCAAGGCACAAAGTGCTACCCCGATGGGACTGCTAAGTTTTGACACCTGATTGATCCTTCCCATCATTCCGAATGCGTCGAGGCAGTCACGAAGGTAGCGTGCTCAAGAGATCTACAAACCTCGCTGCCGCGTAGCTCGCAGCCGCCGTCGCTGGCGACCCTCCCCTTTTTGTTTCTGGTTCGCTCTCCACGTAAGTAGCTAGAATCAAACGTCTAAAGCAGAGTACAATGCCTTGGGAAAACTCTTCGATGGATCCGGAGGGGGGTCTGTGGAGAGGCATGATGGCCAAGACTTCGAGCCCATAGGCAGTTGAGAGAGAGAGAGAGAGAGAGAGAGCGGCAGCAGAGTCAGTATGGTAACGTGAACACGCAAATCAGCGTGCATGGAGACGGCTCAGGAAATTCCTGGACAGTTGTTGGACGGAAAGCGTATGTATCATGCCCATAAACCCATCATTACACCCCAAATACGCCCACAAGTCATGCCATCCCTCCCTCCCCGCCCCCAACTCCAAAGCCCGCATACCCGATATACAGTAGCCCCAAAGCGAAAAAGACGAGACAAGTAGAGAGAACTACGAGAAAACCCCATCATCATCAACAACGCAGGCCCTCTCATGCATCATGCCCAAGACGGTTTCTTCGTAGCCGTCCATCGATCCCACCCCCAGAGGACTAGCCAAGGCCAAGGCCAAGCCCAACCCGACGAATCACTTCACTCCATCCACCACGCCCCTTCCCCTCCCGCCTCCTCCTAGAAGATCATACTCTTCACCGCATCCCGCGCCCGATGCGCCCTCCGCGCCGCCAGCGGCGGCGTCTGCGCCCTGGCCCTCGCGGCAGCAGCCGCAGAAACCGTGTTCGTAGACGGCGGCGGCGGCGCTCTCTGGCTCGGCGGCCCCCCACCACCACCACCACCAGCACTCTTGATCGGACTGGTCGGCGCGCTCTTGCTCGCCTGCCGCACCGGCGGCACTATTGGTTTGCGGTCGCTCTGCCGTCGCTGCTGCATTGGCACGCCGGCAGCAGGAGCAGCCGCCGGTCTCGTGAAGTCCTTGACCTCAGTCACGCCCTGTTGCTTCATCGGCGAAGAAGAAGAAGAAGATGGAGCGTAGTCATCAGGCGAAGCAGAGGCGCCGGCGCCAGCAGCAGCAACATCACCAGTGCCAGCGGCAGCCTTCTCCCTCGCCAGCACCAGATCGGTCCACGACGCCGACGCGCCGCCACCAGCATTCTTGCCCCCCGCGTCCGCCTTCCCCACAACCTGGCTCAGGACCTCCATCCACCCCTCTTTCTGCGCGGCGCTGTCGGCGTAGAAGTCGATCGTCTCGCCATTGGCGAAGCGGATCCGGAAACCCTCCTCGACGTACTGGTACCCCTCGTCCTCCTCCGCGAAAGCGGACTTGCGGCGGCCCCCAGCCTTGCCTTTGTTGCTGGTAGAAGCACCATTGCTGCTGTTGCCGGCCGGGTTGCCAGACGTCGGATCCGAGACCAGCGTGCTCTTGTCGTCGACCAGGCGCGAGGCCTTGGTCAGGTTGATGACGGCGCGCTTCTGGTGCGTTTGCTCGTGGTAAGCCGTCAGTCGCGGGCCCTGCAGGCGGAAGAAGCGGCGGCGCCAGTGCTGTTGGGCGCAAAAAACACACGTCAGTAGGGAATCCCGCGAAAGTAACGAAGGGCTCGAGTGCGCGTGACAGGCGGACAACGTACCTGGCAATCCCCGCCCTGCTGGCTCAAGTGCCCCTCATGCACCACCTCCTGCTTCACCTCACTCGCTTTCCCCATCTCGCGCACCGCACTGCCCATACTCTTCGGCATCGCCCCCTCCCCAGGCCCGGCGGGTTTCGGCACATACAGCAACTGCAGCTCCAGCTTGCCCACCACATACGGCGGCCTCCGGATCGGGCCCGCTTGATGATGGTTGTGCGCGCCGCGCTTGCTCCGCACGCTGTTCACCACCTGCGTGTCGTTCTCCTGCGCCCACTCGTTGTAGCACGGCACGTCGACCGTCAGCGGCCGCCCGAAGCAGGACTTCTCGTGCGTCTTGAGGTTGATGTAGGCGCGCGCGAAGCTGCCGTCGGCCGCGTTGACGAGCTCGTGCAGCAGGCTCCAGGCCGTCGGGGGTTGGCGCAAGGCGCGGTGGCGGCGCTGCGCTTCCTCTTGCACGCGGCGGGCTTCGCCTTCGGCGGCCTCGGCGGCCTCGCGTTCCTGGCGCTCGCGCTCGGCGCGCTTCTTGGGCGACGTGAGGAAGCGGGCGAAGCCGCTGGGGGCCTTCTGGCTCTTGATGCTGCTCTTTGTCGGGCTGGACGGGACCGGTGTAGCAGGCGCAGCAGCCGGTTGGGGTGGAGGAAGCTTGGTGGTAAGTGTAAGCTGGAACTCCAAGTCGTTCAGCACCACGAGCTCGAACTCCTGCCCGATCGGCGCGTTCTTGCCCAGCTCCAAACTCGTGGTCGTCACGCAGTGCAAGCCATTATCAAGCGTGAGCTGGAAGTAAATCCGATCGTTCCGCGGCATCGGCAGCTCCAAATCCTTAACGCCCACGACTTTGACGAAGAGCCGGCCGCGCTCGACGCCTTCGCCCACCTCGTCCTCCAGACTGCTCGTGCCAGCCGCGAAGTCCTCATCGACAACACCCAGAGCACTCTCCTGGCCCGGTAAAGGCGCCGCCGCCTCCCGCCCATAAGCAGGCTTCTGCGCCGAAGCATTCCTCACGCTCTTCCGCCTGCTCGTGCCGTTCCACGGCTCCGTCCGCAAAAATTGCTCGGCGCTCGGCTTCCTCGGGCTGCTGTTCGCGCTCCTGGCTTGACGCGCCGGCGACGGCCTCCCGGCCGTTGCAGGCTCTGCAGAAAAGGCAGTTGATCCATTGCTAGCTTTTGAGGACGCGGTGCCATCGCTGTCGCCGGAGAAGTTCCTGTTAGAAGCCACGACCACCTTGGTGTTCTGGCGCATGAGGTAGCCCTTCTGCGATCGCGTGGATATGTCAGCACCGAGACCGGCATTGCGAGTATGCGGGCTGTAAGGGGTAGTGATCGAGGCCTCGGCGGACGAGTAAGGGTATATAGCACTCGACTGGCTCGCGGTGTCGAAGCGAGCGCAGACGGGTGGTGGGTAAGGAGGAGGTGTATTGCCTACCTTCTGGCTCTCAATCACCCTATCGAACTCCTTGTCCAGTCCCAAACTCAACTCACCCGCATGCGAAGCGTCGAGCTGCGGAATGTCAATCATGCGCATCCGCCTGCTCTCTCGGCGCTTCGCCGCGGGTTGCTGCTGCTGCTCCTGATCAACGAGCGAGTCTGCTTTCGCTGACTCCGCGCCCTCGGACGAGTAGACGGAGCCATCCTCAGCCTCCAGAGCTCCAGCCTCGATTGCGCTCCCGGTCTCGCTACGGTAAGGGCTTGGTTTTGGCGGGATAGGGTACTCCGAGCTAATCATCCGGCGCTGCACAGCCATAGCCTCGAAGTCCGCTGGGGTCGCTGACGGCCGGGCCTTTAGTCTCCCACCAGTCTTGATAGTGGACCGACGCTCCGGGATCACTGGCGCCTCGACGAGGACTTCAGGCGGCGCTGCCTCCGGCTCCGGCTCAGGTTGCCACTGAGTCGCAGCGGCGTACTGCAGCTCCTCCTCCACATGGAGCGAACTGACATCGCTGGTTCTGGAGTGCTGGATGACCGAGTCCGGCGTGCCTGGGGGCGACACCTCAGCACCCGAGTACGGTGAGTGCACCTCTTCCAACGGCGCCCTGAATTCCGCAGCCGGCTCGAGCACAGGGGCAGGTGCCATGTAAAGCTGTTTTGTGTTCTCATTGCTGACAGGCGGCGAAGGCGTGATGTACTGCCCCATGCCAAAATCATACTCGCCCGAGCCAAGGTACTTCGGCAAACCCATGAAGCTGCTTCTGGCGCCACCACCACTCTTCTTCGCCGGTTCGGCGGGCGGAGCCATGATCGCCTCCGAGTAGTCTTTGACGCTGAGAAGCTGCATGGCATCGTCCAGCGTCTCCTTGCCGTAGTCCTGCGCTTCTTCTTGCCCTCCATGTGCGTCGTGAGAGTGAATGACAGTGCTCTCGGCCTCTGGCTCGAGACTGGAATAATGGCTCCCATCATCGTCGTCCTCCTCGGCGCTTGAAGAACCGCGGATGTCGTGGTGTAGAACAGAAGACTGCCGGTCATACTCGTCCCCTCCCAGCCTCGAAGGCGAGCGTGGCGGCAGAAGCATTGAGTGGTCCTCGTCACCGATGGCCGGGATGGCGTTCATGTCGATGCCATCATCGTCGTCCATAGGCTCGGCCTTGATCTCTATCTCCTCCTCCTGCTGCTCCAGCTCGGGCTCGAGGATCGCATGGCGCGTGAGGTAATTGTCACTGGTCTCCCGACTGTTCTCCCTCGAAGGAATCGGCTCATCCGGATCCATCATCGCCATCTCCTCGTACGTCGGTCGTGCCGGACTGTCTTCATACACAGACTCCTCATCCTCATCGTCCTCATCCTCAAAGTCGTATTTGGTGCCTCTGACTTTGCGCAGAATGCTCTCCCGCGATATGCGCGGTGCAGGGGCGGTGTCAAACTCGGCGAGCTCTTCGGCGATGTCGCGATTCTCCTCGTCTTCGGCATTGTCGACGGCGGCCTCAGCGACGCGGACTTGCACATCCACCTTCTCACCCGTGTCGAGGTTCGTGATCATCATCTCCTCTGGCGCGCCGTGTTCCGTGCCAGCAGAAGACGCGCTGGAGTCGGGGCGCTCGGTCTTCCTCATGAAAGCAGGAAGCGGTGGCAGTGGTCTCGACTCGCCGTCTGAAGTGACGCTCTCGGAACGGCCAAGGGTCGGGCGGTATGGACTATGGCTCCCACGCCGTGGGCTTGGCGAGCCGTCAAAGACGTCGTCCTCGTCGTTAACGAGATCTCTCCTTGCTTCGTTCGGGCTCATGCGCGTCCAGTCTTCTGGTAGCACGACGGGAGTCTTGTCTGTGTTCTCCAAATCTTCATCGAAGCTGTCATCCCTGCTGTCGTGCACGTCGGCTGAGCTGCCGCGATCGAAGCTCATGTCTCCATCTTCATACTCGTCTGAATCCCAGCTACCCTCACGCGAACCTACCGACACGGACGGCTCGGGCGTCTGCTGCTCGTACTCGTTGATGGCGGGCGGTTCGGAGTTGAAGGTGACACTCTTGTTATGTCTGTGCAGAGTCGGGCGTGGCGTCGATGCGCGGTGCTCGTCATCCGACCACAGGCCGGCGTCCGGGTCGAAGCTGGTCTGGGGTGAGAGACCGAACATGCTCGTGCGTGCAATACTCGACTTGGTCGGCGAAGGGCTAGTAACATATGGCTTCTCCGGGCTAGCAACATGCGATTTCTCCGGGCTAGTAAAAAGCGGCTTCTCCGGGCTGTCGGGCAAAGGCAGCGTCGCAGCAAACTTGGTCGGACTCACAAGAGGGAAGTGGATCTCCGTCTCGCTCCGCTTGTGCCCCGGCCTCCGCGGGCTGTGCTCTTGCAGCGGGTTGTTCTCTTTCCGCTGGCTGTCGAAGCGCGTGAAGCTGTTGTTGACGAACTGCTGGCTCAGCGGCCGGTTCGCGCTCGGCCTCTCCACGATGGGGAGGGACGACGGGTCATACGCGTCCTTGGACTCTAGCGCGAAGATGTTGCTGTTCTTGACACGGCTCGCTTGCTTGAGCTTCTCGATGCTGGAGCGGCGCTTGGGCGAGGAGAGGGAGGGCGAGGGCGAGCGGTCGGGGGTGTTCTCGTCGAAGCGAATGTGCGACATGGTCTCGTGGGCGGACCAGAACGGGCGAGGCGACGTCTTTTCTGAGAAGGGCGAGGACTGCTCGGTTGTGGACTTGGTTTCGGCGAAGGGGGAGGATTCGCGGGAGACGATCATTTTCTGGCAACAAGCACGCAGTCAGCATCTGGCAGGCGTGTCCCGGGCTACGTGATGACAGCACTTACCCTCGTCGCCTGGTTGTAGCTCGGCGAGTTCCTGCGCTGGCTGGTGTTCGCAATCTCGGCAAGCGGCCTCGGGCTGGCCATCTTGCCCGGACTGGAGGAAGGCGTGGGCGTGGTGGGAGTGTAGGAGTGCGAGTGCGAGTGCTTCGAGATGCGCAGCGGCTGGACCTGGCGCACCATTGTAAGTACGCGAGAGCTATCAGACAGTCTAGAGGGCTCGTACAGAGTCCATGGCTGGCGTGCTGTGAGTGGCCCAGACGGATGGAATGTTCGCCGGTATATGTATATATCGGGACGGAGGCAGCGCGTGGAATGCGCACGCGCTTGCCGACTCGGTGCGGCACTGCCGAGTATTGGAGAATGGAAGAGAAGGAGTGCGCAGATATGTGTTGATGCTACGGCATGCTGCTGAACGAAGGTACTGAATGGAAGGATGATAGTGGGAGCGATATCATAAGTCACAACAGATGCGCGAGCTTGGATGATGCCGTGCGCTTTGTCCTTTGTCGTCGATTCGCGGGCAGATCCTGGATAAGCGAAACATCGGCAATCGTCCTAGCAACGCTCACGTCGCTAGCCCCGATTCGTCCAACCGCGGCTCCGCTCACATTTTCCTGGCAAGGCAGCACGTGAAAGGAGCAGTTCATGTCTATGTTCGAGCATACCTCAAGGTAGCATACCATGTTCCGCCTCTCCTCCATCTGCCCCTTCTGCGAGGCCCAGGCCGCCATCAAGGCCACCCGTCTGGCAACATGGCAGCAACCCACCCGCGGCGCCGCCACGCTGCAACAGCGCAAACCCTCCCGCATGACCCTATCCCCCAATGTCCGGCGAGGGCCACGCCCAGATGCCAGCAATGGCGCCGGTGGGAAGCCGGCCGCATACAAGAAGCCTCGGAGTCGCAACAGCCCCTTTGGCGGGATGAACATCACCGAGCCGCCGCGCGAGTTCCAACACCCTAGCAAGCGCGGCACCATCTCCGCCGCGGAGCAGAAGAGAGCGACACGATTTGCGGCTACCAAGGCAGGAGGCAGGGAGCGGGAGGGGGGCAAGAATGGCAAGAGCGACCCGATGAAGGCGCTAAAGATGCAGCGCGCGCTGGCCAACGTGTCGTACGAGAAGCGCGGGCGGGTCAAGCAGGAGCTGGCGGAGCGGGAGACCTTCGGCGACTTCGACTTGTTGCCCGCCGTTAAAGAGGCGGTCCTCAGTCAGGCGCTGGGTGGCGTGCTGGATGTGAGTCCGACGCCGATACAGCGGCTGGCCATTCCCGCGCTACTGGGCACGGAGGATGGGAAGCGGCGGAGACGGAAGGAGGTGGTGGCGGATGCGAGTGTTAAGAAGGCGATGCAGCAGTTCCTACTCGCCGCCGAGACGGGGTCTGGCAAGACGCTGGCCTATGTCCTACCCGTCATCGACGCCATCAAGCGCGCCGAAAAAGCCGAAGCGGAGCAAGAGAGGACGCAAGCCGCCATCAAGCAGCGCGAGGAGCAGAACAAGAAAGCCTCCCAGCTCTTCGAACTCGAATCCCCGCCCGTCAACGAGCCGGACACCACGACCGGCCGCCCCCGCGCCATCATCCTGCTGCCCACCTCGGAGCTCGTGAACCAAGTCGGCGCGCTCCTCAAATCCCTCTCGCACACGGTCAAGTTCCGCTCCGCCATGATCAGCGCCAGCTACACCAGCACCGTCATCCGCAGCCGCCTCTTCGGCCCCGCCGGCATCGACGTCGTCATCTCCACCCCGCACCTCCTCAGCAGCATCACCGAGAGCGACCCCAACCTCCTCTCCCGCGTCACCCACCTCGTCATCGACGAGGCCGACTCCCTGCTCGACCGCTCCTTCTCCCCCATCACCTCGGCCCTCATCGACCGCGCCACGCCCTCCCTACAGCAGTTGGTCCTCTGCTCGGCCACCATCCCCCGCAGCCTGGACGCCTACCTCTACAAGCGCTTCCCCGAAGTCCGCCGCCTCGTGACCCCCAACCTCCACGCCATCCCGCGCCGCGTGCAGCTCAGCGTGGTGGACATCGAGAAGGTGCCCTACCAGGGCAACCGCGACCTGGCCTGCGCGCAAACCATCTACGACATTGGCAAGGACACCCTGGCCACCCCCGAAGAAGACGCCGACGGAGATGCCGCTGCTGGCGGCGGCGGCCGGCAGGCGCTAGAGAAGGAGAAGAAGATCGTCGTCTTCGTCAACGAGCGCGAGAAGACGCTCGAGCTGGCCGAGTATCTGCGCAGCAAAGGCATCGACGCCACGGCCTTGTCGCGCGATAGTGATGAGCGGAAGCAGGCCGAGATTCTCGCCGCCTTCACTGGCGCGGCGGTGCCGGCTGCAAGCCAGAAGCAGAAGCAGAAGATGGCAGCCGAGGCGGAGGATCAGTACTATGGTGACGGCGATGGTGGGGCGGCGATCAGTCCCGCCGACCTGCCCTTCACGAACCCCCCGCGTGGCGCCGCAACTCCGACAGCCAACTACTCTCCCAACGCCCCCATCTCGCCACCAGCCACGCGCCGCCACCTGCCCAACACCAAGGTGCTGGTGATGACGGACCTAGGCTCGCGCGGCATCGACACCACGCTGACGAAGCACGTGATCCTGTACGACGTGCCGCACACGAGCATCGATTTCATCCACCGGCTGGGCCGGGTGGGGCGGATGGGCCAGCGGGGTGGGCGCGGCGTGGTGCTCGTGGGGCGGAATGACCGCAAGGATGTGGTGCGGGAGGTGCGCGAGGGCATGTTCAAGGGGCAGGCGTTGATTTGATGCAAGATGGGTGGGCGTGTAGTGTGTGTGTGTTGCATGCATCTTCGGCCTCTCTCATCTTGGGTCCTGGCTCACACACAGGCACACCCGGTGGAACACTTTGCTTTGCTTGGGCTGGTGTATGTATGTATGTATGTATGGTTCCAAAGGTATACCCTGTATAAGATAAGATAGATAGTCCGCTCACTGATCGTCAATCGAAGTAGGGCTGTCAAAGGCACTGTATGGCGCCTCTCACTTCCCCTGGTGCTGTGATGGGGAGACCGCGCACCGTTGTTGTCGAGTTAGAGCCGTCGTTGTTGACTGGGCGTCTTTTTGGTGTGGGTCAGATTGTTAGGGGATTTTGGGTTGTAACTACTTCCTGGCGCCAAAACGCCCCCTATCTCGCGCCAAATGAAAGCATTAGGTATCCCAATAGCGCCCATTGCGGCGTCCAAGAGCCATCGTTGGACTGGCCGGCGGGAATTGTTTTCGCGATATTTTGGCGCGCACTCCGGAGGTTCTTTTTTTCTTCCAACCGCCAACAGCCCCTCCACCGGTGCCCGTCAAGGTCCAGATCGCACCAACGAGGGCCATTGCGATGTATCTAGAGCCATCGTTGACCATCGGAGGCCGTTTGGTATATGCTGGCGGGTGCCTACGTGCACGCCAGTTCTCAATGATGGCGGGCGCCCAACAGCGACTCGCCCGTACCAATGGACGCATAGCTCGCACCAATAGGGCCTATTGGCAGCGAATCCAGGGCTATCGTTGACTATTAGAGGCTATTTGGGGGTGAATGGACAACGGGGCTATGCAGTATGCACATTGGTACCAATGGCACTAATGGCACCAATGGCACTAATGGCACCAATGGCACTAATGGCACCAATGGCACTAATGGCACCAATGGCCCTTCGCTTACACCAATGAAATGTATAGACAAGCCTCGCTATAGCGCAATGCACCTGGTAAACCCAGAGTCGTTTTTGCCAACCCACCACAGGGCCCTGGCTGCTGACCCATTGCACACCCCATTGCCCGTCATAGCCCAGCCCAAGAGCAAAATGCAAAAGCCTACCAAATCACCAACTAGTGCCCACTGCCCCCCCATCAAATCCCCCCAATCACTTTCCCTCACCACTCCTGCACCTCGCCCTCCCCTTTGCCCCGAATACTCGCATTCGCCCAATACCGGCCCGTCACCCCGCCGAGCTCGTCAAAGGCCAGCCGGACGGGGATGCGCGCGCCCTGCTCCGCCGTCTTGGGCGGTTGCACTTTGCTGCTGCCGACCAGGCGGCCCATGTCCGTGGCGATCCAGCCGGGACAGCAGGCATTGCACGTCAGGTCCGCGTTGTCGCGCGCGAGGCGGGCGGTGAAGGCGTTGACCAGGCCCTTGGAGATGCTGTAGGAGCGTTGCGGGGGGCCGAAGCCGGAGGCGGCTTCTGTGGTGGCGTGGACGGAGGACTGGAAACGGGGGGTTTAGGGTTAGTGTTTGGGTTATGGGGAGGGATGGGGGGAGAGGGTGCGCACGAGGTACTCTTCAGCCAGCTCGTTTAGGTCCTCGAGCGAGGCGTGTGGGTTGCGGAAGCGGTGCTGGATCGTGTCGCTGTAGGGTTTGAGGGATGAGGCGACGGAGGAGACGTTCACTATGCGCCCGTTCTTCGCGAGCAAGGGGACGAAGGTGCGGCACATCTATACGTTGTTATCGTCAGCCATGATCGACGTTCCATATGACTTGTTAAGAGCATATGAGCAGCGGTATCATGGTGTGTTCTTTTTCGATGGGAACCAACAGTGGCAAAAAGCCAGCAAGCAACTCACGTCAAGCGTGCCCCTGTAATTCACATCCAGCGTCCTCCTCGCATTCTCATACCCATAATCAGCATCCAGATTCACCCCAGCATTATTGATCAAAACATCCACGCTGCCATGCTGTCTCTCCACCTCCCCAGCGAAGGCTTCGATGCTGGCCCGGCTGGAGATGTCGAGCTTGGGGTACAGCACCTGCCGACCATCACCAACGCCGCCGCCAGTAGTGAGGCCCAGATCCTCACCCTTCCGGGACGTTGCGAAGAGCTTCAACGGCACGACATTGGGCCGGGCGAGGATGAGGTTGCAGATTGCGCGGCCGATGCCGCGGTTCTGACGAGGAGGTGTCAGTCTCGTTGCGGGTGGCGAGTCGCGAAGGGAGCATATGTGGAGACGTACTGCACCCGTGACGATGACAACTTTAGGATTCGTCATGTATGCTATCAGAGGAATAGCTAATGGTATGCAAGTCGCGCCTGGGATCCGTTAAGTGTCTATAGTTGGAAGGGCTTGTAGGAGGTATACAGGTGGAATGCGCGCCTTCTCCGCATCGCAAAGCAAGCAAGCAGTCGTGAGGTCACAGAATGAGAACAGGGACGACAAGTGCAAATACTCGCTAGCGAAGATCATGTTTGATAAGAGGTGGGGCATGGTGATCATACCATTACGCATTCATCGTTCGCCTGGTGTATCTAGTGCCATGCTAAGGCACTGCGCCTGAAGGCACCCAGCATAATATCATTATATCCGTCCCAGCTACCGTTTCCTGAGATCCTGCGCACCAGCAACCCTCGCCAAGTCCTCTCGCATCAATCGTAGACTCATGGCCCATCATCATCATCATACTCGGTGCTCACGAAATCCTCTGCGTCCTCGTCCGCATCAAGATCCGAGTCATCAATAATCTCAACCGAGCGTCTTGCGTCCGTGAGACCCATGCCCGGAAGGGAAGTCACGTCGGACTCCCACTCACTGAGCTCCGCCAGCGTCTGCTTAAGACTCTGGAGTGTCATCCTCGACTCATCGTACTCCACCATCAACTCCGGGTTCCTCCGCAGAACTTGCTTCTTCTCGCTATCATCCAACATGTTCTGGATGTCATCCTGAAGCGCACTCAACCATGAGCACTCAATCACCATGGCCTCAAAGACGTCCTCGTAATGGGCCTTGGCGTGCTCCTCCGCGTAGGCCTTCTTGAGGCCAGGCAGACAGTGAGCAGCCAGTCCTCTGGCTGCTCTCAAGCGGCTCGCTGTCGACGGGGCATCCGGCTGCACGTCGACAAAGACGTGCTCTTGCAGCCATGTCTTGGTGTCCTGGCGGACTCTGAGGCTGCCCCTCTCGAAGAATTTGGGCGCCCAAGTTGGGACGGTCTCGATCAACGAGCTCGGCGCAAGCCTTACCGCCGCGGTGCAGAATCGCAAGATCTCCGGCTCGCACTTGGGCCAAAGCGGAAGGTTCCTGCTGAGATGACGGAGGACCTCTCGCGACTGCTGGTCGCCCCTGCTGGAGCAAAAGTGCAGCGCAACATAGAGCATCTCTTGGAGGAAGTACTGCTCTGCCTCGAAGCGGACGATGAGTGCCCTCTCGATAATCTCCACAAGACCAGGAGGACGGTGGGCCTTCGTCAGCAGAGCCACGAGCTGCCCTGGCGCAAACGTTTCGTAGCCTGTGCCGGCCGTGCATGTCTGACACCCGAGATGAGCCAGTAACCAGATTTTGGCTTTGTCCTCAAACACCTCGATGGTCAACCAGTTCCACTCGTGCCGTGACAGTTGCACCAGGCCATCGACAATTTCATGGGGATCACCTTGGTGTGAGAGATCCGTGCCTCCCGAGAGGTCGACATGCTCACTTAGCACGCTGTGCAGGAAGAAGAACATCCCATCTTGCTTGATCTTGCCGCTGTCGCAGAGGTTCCATAGATACTGGTGATTGCGCCGGTTGTCGTCGCCCATCCATACTAGATACAATACGCTGAAGATGATGTGCAGGTAGTCACCGTCCAGTACAATGGCAGTCTCTGCAGGCCCGAACTTGGCGAGCGCCGCTGCAACACCGAAATACTCAGGCCAGTGGCTGTAGATTGAGTCGATCTCCTTCAACAGCGTTGCATGTATGGTGACAACCTGGCGGAAGAGCTCCATGTAATCCCCGTCGCCACTCGCTCTTAGACGCGTGAGGCACCTTTCGAGCAGGGTAGAGGCGGCTGCCCTGTATTCGGAGGTGCCGTGGCGCCAGATCGCGGTGAAGAACGCCTGTTCGTCCAACATGGCTTGTAGTATCCGCCTCGCAAACGCCGTGCCGTGCGTCTCAAAGGCTGAAGTGATGGACTGCGTACAAGCCTGCAGCTTCTTCGGGCTGGGCTGGTCTGTAAGAACAACGCGGAGTAGGTACTTCGCAGCTATAGCGGCCGGCCCCGCAGCATCGTTGGTACGAGGAGAGTCGATCATCGCATCATCGTCACTTGCATCGTCCTCCATAGCGGGATAGGTGCTGATCAGCCACTCAACAAAGGTTGAGAACTGCGTGGAGAACAAGTTGGCGACCTTGTGCCGCCAAAGACCGTCCATGTAGACCTTCTGCGCGAACTCTGCAGGTGCTGGCACCCTTGGAGGCAGCATCTGTGGTATAGAAAGGGAGCTGCATACCGGCATCACGAGCCTGGCTTGCTCCTGGAGGTGACTGCGGCGCTGGTAGAATAGGACGTAGCCGTTGTCCGTCTTCTCTTGGCCGTTGTTGAAAACAAGGCCGCCGTAGCAGAAGTGCTGCACATCCTTGACGCTCTCACATACATGGACGTTCGTGTCTTCGAGGCGTACCCAGGATGATGACCCTGCAAGGCGGGTGTATGACCAGTAGTGACCGAACTCCAGTGAACCTTGGTGTACGATGACGCCGACCAGCTCGAAGATGTCTGGCTCCACCGCCTTGTCTTGCTGCTCAATGTACCCTCGCTCGTACAACGCCATGTCGACTTGCTGCGGGAATTCGAAGCGATCATTGACCTTGCCCTCCATCCCCATCATGGATTCAAAGGTGAAACGCTTGAGACAGAACGTCAGGTTATCTGGCACCTCGTCCAGGCATGTGCGCTTCATGGCATCGACCAGAAGGCCGTCTTGAGTGTCGCAGGTAAGGCACCTGTATCTGTTCGCGCCCTGCATCGGCTCGCCTTGCACAAACTCACTAAGGCTGTCCGATAAGCTGGCCTTGTTCTTGACCGTGATCGCCACATCATTGAACGGCTCCGACTTGGTTGACACATGTCCGCATGACCCCTTGATCTGCGAAATGAACTTGCCGTTGTAGAACTTGGAGAAAGCACCCCTGCGCTGGCCATCCGGCATGCTCTCCTCCAGCCTGCTCAGGAAGTCGGCGTAGAAGCCATGCACGTCTTCCTGGTTCTGGATCTGAACGCCCAAGACGCTTGCAAGCGCGGTAGTATCAGCGGAATACATGGCCCCATCCTGCATTCTCGTGAAGAGCTCCTGGACCTGTCGAAGGAAGATTTGCTTGTCAGCGTCGACAATGGGAGTGTCGAAGATGAATTTCCGGAAAGCGAGATTGGCGAAGAGTATCTGGAGGAGCGAGTTCATATAGCAAGTCATTCCAAGGTTAGTGAGGCCAGCGCATCGTTCAGGCGGCCGGATCCAGCCTTCCGGGCCCGGAAACTTATTGAGGGGGTTATCGGGGAGGAAATCGATGGCGTGGCAGGCAGCGTATGCTAGGCTCTGATAATCTTGCGTCGACTCGCATGCCGCTTTGACAATGTCGAAAACGGCGCCTCTCGACTCTTCGCTCAGCAACGGCTGAGATGGCATGTCCGCCGGCGGGAAGAGCAGCCTCTCAAATAGATCCTGGGAGACGGAGCCAAGACCGAGTGGTTTCTTGAAGCTCTTCAAAACCATTGTCGTGCCTTTCAGGAGCTGCAGTAGGCCAAGGATTGCGTTGTCGGTCATTGGCAAGCCAGGAGACTCCATGTGTGCATATTCCCGCACCTTCTCCAGCAGCTCGTGAAAGAGAGTGCGGGCTTTCGTTTCGTCGTTCTGGACCACCTTGTTGCAGTTCAGGAGCTCGGTAGCGAGATTGAAATACGCCGCGGATGCGAAGGGTCGCTCAAGCGCCGGAACAATCGCCACCATTACGATGCGCCAGTAACGTTGCACGCGTTCTGCTGGCGGAGGCTGGTCGATGCAGAAGTTCTTGATGCACTCCGCGAGACAGCCTGAGAGGGCTATATCGTCATCCAGCAACATCTGGGCGTGCAGAGCATCACTTGAGTCGTCTTCTGTCAAGGCGAGCCATACGCGGTCGTCGATCCGACACGCTTGCAGGATGTTGCGGTACAAAGAAAGCACCAGGCTTGTCCGAAGCGGTAATGTCGGCGGACTCGTTGGTGGCTGGACATCCAATGCCAGTGTTTGCGAGATGATATGCATCACCCGGCCGACAAATGCTGCCGGATCGTCGAAATACTGAACCGGCGCAGCGCCACTTGGTTTTTCTGAAGTGCTGTCAGCGAAACAGCTTGCTGCAGACTTCCCTGCGGTTGCCGCGGGCTTACCGAGAAGGAATTGCAAGAGCGCATTGGCGACTTGCAGCATGAGAAGAGGGTTGAGCGCATGCGACTCGTCCATGATGAATTCAGTTAGTAAGTTTGTGCCTCGCAAAAGGAACTTTTCGTCCGCCACGGCAAATCGCGCGCAAGTCTGTAGGAAGCTGTTCAGGATGTGGAGCGAGTAGACCGTCCTGTATGGTCGCTCCGGCGGGAAGAGCTCGGCAGCACTCATCTCCGCTTCAGTGATTCCGAACCGCGCGGATGCAGAGGGCTTCATAGTTGACAGCAGTGAAAAGGCACTTTCCGCGACCCGAATCGGGCCGTCCAGGAACTTCTCCAGCTGGTCATGGTGCGCTAGTAACTCCGCCTCGACCGGACCCGGACCTGCCAACCGCTTGTCAAAGTCACAGTCAGGTGTGTATGCAGGGTAGACCATGATCACACAGGAGGCGTGTATACCCGCATCGGATAACATCTTGGGCGCATCAGCCGATAAGTCCAGCGCTCTGCCACCGACGATGATTTTGCTGTGCATCGTGCCCGTCCGGGCAGGAAGAGCGCCAGCCAGCTCTTCGACTGTCGTTGAAGTCGATGCTTGTACCGTGATCATGGCTTGTTGACTGTCCGGCGAGCAGATCTGGACGACGAAGCCGATTGCTTCCGCATCTCCGCTGTTGCCTTCAAGCACGATCGGGTCCTGTAGCTTCGGAAGCTGATAGGCTGCTTCCGTTCGCCTGCTCTGCACAAGTACCACCCGTAGTACGCTCATAGTCTGGCACAATCTCCGGACTTCGCCTTCGGCGTCGAATTTGCTGAAGTCTGCGAATTCGGCGCATAGCCGATCCACGAAGCTGCGCACAAACTGTACGTGACATTCGACGACAGCAGCTTTGTCAACGAAATCCTGCGGCCAAAGGAACAGTGTGGCACATACAGCGGTAACCGCTGCTTCAGCTGCCTTCGGATCGGCACTTTCAGCCGCCAGATGGACGAGTGTCTGCCACAGCGGATGCTCGAACAGTCGCGAATATTCCGCCTGGGCCTGCAGCGGATCGGCTGACGCGGAACCCGAGAGCCGCTCGGCCAGAAGGTGAACGAGTACTACCGTGACATGGTCCGCGGCCAGAGATGGTACGGAGTCGGCAAGGTAGCGGTCCAGCAGATAGGCGGCGGCTTTTGGTGGCCTCTTCTCTTTCGTCAGCTGTCCTAGTCTGGACCAGCCAACATTCCGTGCGTAGTTAGCGACAGCCCCATCGCCAAGCAGAAAGCGGAAGAGGACATCCTCCATGTCCTGATCATGCTCGGTTGTGAGGGACAACGTGTACGCAATGACATCCACACGACAGACCAAGCCCGCACAGTGCAAGTCCCAATCGATCCCGCCGGACTTGGTAACATGCTCAACATAGTGACGGAGCTCGTCAACCACCGCCCTAGGTGAGAGCATCGCCACAAGGAGCTCAGCTTCCCAGCCCAACACACCAGCCTGCAGAAACTGTGCCATTACCTTCAGAGCGGACGTCGCTGATGATGTCCGCTCGACGATGTCGGGTACACAGCGTTGGTATATCTGCAAGCGAGCTTCAGTGTCGAAAGCGCAGGCACGCGAGATCTCGGTCATGGCCATCGCGGCAAGGTCCTGGGTTGCTGGTGTGGGTCCTTGACTCTCCACATGGTTCAAAAGCTCCAGACTCAGCATAACCACCTCTAATCGGTTCTGGTGCATGTCCCTAATCGGCATCGTCTCGTGCATGAAACGAAATATTGCAGATAGTGTTTCGACGGCGGACCTGCTTGATATAGGACCGAGTGGCGCAATGGTGTATTTGAGGGCAGCGTAGTGGAGCTGCCGGAAGCCAAGGTGACGGCAAACATGGAGTAGCACGGCAAACGAACTCTTGACGAAATCCGCTTCGACGCTAGTGGTGCACGCTTGCCAGATGATGTCCGTCTCACGGTCGGTGTAGTTGAACGTCACAGCAAGAAAGCTGACGATCTCTTTGCTGTGGTTGATGATGCTGGCGTGTGAGTTCGCGCTGAAGATGTAGTCCGTCAAGTCGTTCTTTCGGAGAAAACGGGCTGCGTACTGAATGACCGGATGATCGGCGCCTCCATCCTGTGATTGACAGTACGCCTGGTGCCACTCTCCCAACTCCTTGCTCAACAGCTTTATGCCGCAGCTACGGATGTCCATGATGCTGCTGAATATGAAAGCCTTGTGCGCCTGAAGCACCCAGGCGGCCCGAAGTAGAGGGCGAATCATGCTCACGTCGTCGTTGCAGACCTGCCGCAATGTTTCCGGCCCCGTCTTGCCTTCCAAAAAGAGGGCATCATCGTCGCCTTTCACGACGCGCTCATACAGATGGAACGCTTGCTCAAACGTGAGCTCTGCGTTTTGCACGTTCAAGAGTTCGCCGCAGTACTTCACCATGAACGCATGGAAGTGATCCGGTAGCGCACGGGGGTGCTTCTCTCTAACAGCAGGCAGGATTGACCGATTGGTGATCTCCAGCAGCGCCTCCGCGTTGGCCCCTTGAAACAAGGAGTGCCGGACCATACCCAGTATCGAATTCATGATCATCCAAGCATCTTTCACTTCGCGCACATGCTGACAGATGTCACGCAAGACCGCCACGAGCGATCTCGCCGCCTCGTCATCATCGGGTATGTGGCTGCGGCACAGTTCGCGCGTCGCCTTCGGCTTCAGCCCGAGCTCGAACCTTAGATAGTGTATGGCGGTGTCGGGAAGGCGCAACAGGAGATGTGCGAGCTGGATGTATTGGAGCGCCGGTATCTCTTGCTCGCGAGGCTTTGGTGCGACCTGGGCGGAGTCTCGTCGTGCTAGCTGCTCTTTGGTGATGTGCGGCGCCAGGACGATGAAGCGGGCGCTGAGCTTCATCAGGTTCAGGACGAAGGGTTGGATGCACAGCTTGAGCCTTGGATAGCGGAGTAGATCCTCGGGGCGGAACAAGGAGTCGGTCTGAAGGAAGTCCCACGCCATCTTGGCGAACCCTCCAAAGAAGGCGTCCTCCTTCCCATACTTCTGCAGTAATAGATCTTTCGGCTCTTCTTCCGTGGCATCCAAGTGCTCGCTCAACCACTGTGCAGCATCGATGATCCACATCGGCTGCACCCAGGTATCGGGGTCATGAAGGGTGCTGTGCAGAAGCCGGACTTGTTCGACCGGGTCCATGTCTGGGAAGACGTCGAAGGAACCACTGTAGAGCGCCATGCTGCTATCATCATCCTCGATTGCGATTGCGTTGGAGGGGTCCATGCCGATGAGCTCCGGCGCAAACGCTTCGATTTCGACGGAGCCTTGTGAGGCAGGTGACTCTCCTTCCTCACTCAGCCTTGCGCGTTTGCGTGCCACGTCGGGATTGGCGTCTGCGTCATGATCGCGTGGCGAGCTTGTCGGAGCCATGTGGCAGTCGCGTTCGGTGTCGTCGTTCGTCGTGGCCGTGCTGGCGGTCAGCAGGAGCTGTTTTGTGCGCCTGTTCACGGTTGTAAGAAGCTCAGGTGCGTCGTAAAGTATCGAAGCAAGCCCCGCAAGTCAAGAAGCCAGGCAGCTGCAATGCCAAGCACGCTGAACGTGGAAGCATTCACGTGTAGCTGGGGCCTCTCAGAAAACGCCAGACTCCGAGTGCAGCGGTGCGAGAAAGAATCGTGATAGTCATTATATTCGCGGTACAACGCGTCCTACCCGCGTGAAGTTCACCGGGAGCTTTGACTGTTTTCTGCAGGGTCTAGGGAAGGGAGCGACGGCGTGCAATTGAGTTGCCGCTTATCGAAAGATAAGGGTTCGAGGGGTTGACGTCACTGTGCCTCAAAAGCGGAGGTAAAGCTGCTGCCTGAGGCGGCGAACGTTTAGCCTGCGATACCTTCTACAGAGAGACTGCAGCATTGAGGTCTATGCACGAAGGCGCGAGGCCAGAAAACCACCACGTACCAGCATAACATTATAACGCCCTTCTCGCTCCGCCGGAAAGCTCATCTCGCAACGCTGCCTCCATCCGCCAAAGCACCCTATGCGTGCGTAACGCCTACCAGTCATGCTTAACAGCTTTTCATTCGTCCCCATCATCAAAGAAGCTGAAGAGAGTGCTGCTGGCCTCCCTGGTTTTGCGTTTCCTCACAACGCTGCCGGCATATGGCGAGCGCTCAGCTGATTCCGAGCGCGCTCGCTTTGTAGCCGATCTCGAAACACACCCAGATCTTTGAGGCACAAGTGGTGACGGCCGGCCACCACGCTCCCCGTTTGTAACTTCTTCTGTCCGATAAAGCGTTTGACGCCTTGAAAGTGGCTCTGAAGGCTGGTCCGCGGGTCGTGCGTGCTCCGCAGCTTGCCATTTAAGCTGTTCGCTCTTCTCCAAAGCACTTCGTAGAGTAGGTGCAGTTGTATGCGGCGCCACCATGCCTTCTGCGCTCTTCTTCGGCAGAGATCGTGCTTCCTGACGCTTACAGACAGTGTCTAATACCTCGTTCGAGCGCTTAACGTCTTCCGCATGCTTCTTGGGGTTGTCCGACGGCCGCCACACGGTAGGGGAGGGTGCTGGAGGCTTGTATTGATTTCCCCAAGACCGAGAGGTGAATATGAGAGGCGGCTTCGTCTTCCTCGCCAGAGTCGGCTGTTTTAAGGGCTCGGTTTCGCTCTCTGAGCTGCTACTGCTACATTCTTCGAATGGCAATAGCTTTGGCTTGGAGTGTGGGCTTTCGAATGGCTCGTCGTCCTGTACGAACAAGCTATCGTATTGATCCTCCGCCATCTCCGGATGAGGGTTGGCTTTCTTGGTTGCGTGCTCGGTGCCGAATTCACAATGCTCAAAGTTTCCGCGGAAATTGCAAGAAGGTGGCAAATTTGACCGCGCTAAAGACTTCTAGCGTTGTTCCCGCTGGGGGAGAAGAGGAAGGAGCTCGCATCTCCGCGCGCTTCGAGCTGGCTGGAGGTGCCGTATTGTCAGTCGTGCACTCGAATACCAGCTTGCACTTTGAAAGCAACATACCACCACTCAGCGGGCCCCTCATTTCATCCATTCAGAGTCTCAGCGATTGGACCTTGACGGCGGACATGCTGCATTGGAGTGGTGCGTCGAGATGGCTACTGCAGCCAGTTGCACGGGCCGAGAGCGGTTGTTCAGCCTACCTATCAAGCGCACCGAGCATCTACGTTTGACGCAAGAGACCATTCTGTTTTCTTCCCAGTAGGAGAACACCTTCGTCAATCTCGAGGCCGCCGCTGGTACCGCTGCTTGCTGGCAAGCACTTCTCGACATCGCTTCCCCGTCCGAAGGCTGGCGGCGGTACCAAGGATGCCGGAGTCTCCTCCACTTCCGGCGGCGCTGCGGATGTGCCCCCGTCATCGTCGTGATCGCTCTCCGGGCAGCCTTTTCTGCAAGCCCACCTGTTTGCGTGCCGCAGCACATCTCGATCCCAGATTCGGTTCATCGCAAGTAGTCGGAACTGCACCAGTGCGATGATAATCACTGGGAACGCTGGTCCCGCAACTGTCGCAGTGACAATGAAGACAACAACCGTCATCACAATCTCGGAAATCGTGTAACCTTGAATCGGGCAGCAACTCTCCATCTTGCTCGGTAGAGGCGGGAGGTCGGACGCTGAAGTCAGCATCCAGAACGTACGCTGGAGAATGGGACTGACGCTCAGACTCCGGCACTCTGCTCGCCCATGAAGATGAAGATGCCGGCCCGCACGCTCGTGGGTGTAAGCCCGAGCACGAGCTGGGAGAGGAGGACAAACGAACACGAATATGGCCCCAGCATGTAGGAAGGTGCTCCAGCGCTGCTCATAGACTCGTCGTACTGGCTTTCGCACCGGGCGCTCGATCCCGTTCACGTCAAGCACACGCTTTTATGTGTCCTCGCCCTTAACGTTGTGCATGAGACTCTCAGAATGCAGTGGCGCCCGAGGTAGGAGCCCGTTAGCTGGCGGTATACCCAGTATGCCGCAAAGTGCTGTCGTGGCACCTGGCAATACAACGTCTTGCGCATAACCTGTAGGCTTCTTCGTCCCGTACCGCTTGATGGTGCATATGATACTACTGATCTCGTGATCAAATAAGAAAAGTATCGTAATAATGGCTCCAGGGATGATCGCAGCGAAAACCTAGCTTACCGGCAGCTCCCAGAAGCGGACATAGAAATGCTCGCGCCCTGGCTTCGTTGGCCTGAAGGCATTGCTGCTGGTGTAGAGCGTGCCCTTGTCCAACCCTTTGAGCTCACCGACATGAGGCATACCGATGAAGAAGATGATACTGATCGCCGCAGCATACTCACGCAAGCCCATCCGGATGCAGCGGTGGAAGATGGGCGTCCACCTCTCAGCTTCCGACAAAAAGAGTGCCAGAAGAAATGTTCCGCAGCACCAATGATAGCGTATAGAAATTCAGCAAAGCCCAGATCGGCATGCACTCTCTGTAGCTCCTGTACCGCCCTGTGGAAGTAGATGATCGAATTCAACAAGCTAAAGATCTCGCAGCTGAGACCCATCACGTACATCATCGTCCATCGTGCACGTTGAACATGGCGAGCAGCCAGTGCATCCAGCCAGAGTGTATCAGGCTCCAAGCCATGAACGACAGGAAGTCGATTCCGAAGGGATCGGTGCACAATAGACGTTCTCGGCCAGCACAAGGGTCCCGTCACCCCAAGAACGATTAGAGGCTGTATGCAGAAAAGGTTGAAGATGACGCCGCAGAGACCCGTGCTGAAGACGACTTCGATTGTGCCCCAGTTCTGGCCTGTCAGGACGTACAAGTCTGATGCGAAGGTGAGGCCAGGAAGGAGGTTGGTGAAGAAGACGTGTACGGCGCTGGCGAAGATGAGTTGGTTGAAGACGGTCCTGTCCGATACATAACGCTTCCCCAAGTTGCTGAGGTCCTGGCGAAGGAGGCGAAAGGGTTGGAGGGCGCGTATCTTTGCGGAAGGCGGATGCTGTCTTTGCGATCCAGCCGCGCTTTCTGCGTGGTTCACGCACATTGTCCATTGCCAGAGGCTATTCGGAGGTATTCAGAAGTGTTCGAAGTGCTCGCAAGCCATGGGCAGGCTCGAGTCGTCCGATTCATTGCGAGTCGATGACCTTGGACGCCGCTTTATACCTGCCTGAGCGGCTCAGAGGTACTGCTGTTGTAGTAGGTCTCTATCTACCCAAAGAACGTCACAAGACCTCACCACCAGCTACGAATATCAAACAGCAGGTTGCGCTACCCAGAATGCTTCCTCGTCGTAATGGCGGCCAACTTCAAGCCTGCGGCAGCCTGTTGCACCACACCCGCCATGCTCGCCCAAAAGGCACTTCATAGACGTAGACGGTGCATCACCCTACACAGCCAGCCCTACAGATGCCACGAAAGCCATCTTCGTCACCTGCGACACCTTCGGCTTCTCAAGCCAAATTCTCGAGGCGCCATTAAGCTGGCCGAGGAATACCGTGTTTTTGTGCCCGGCTTCTGCGGCGAGCAGCCGGCACCGCTGGACTGAATGCCGCTCGACGAACGAGTATATGGTGAAGCCGGATGCTTTTACCGAAGGGCCGAGCGGGACGCAGAAGACCCTGAAGCGGACCGAGAAGTCACGGAAGCAATCGAGCAGATGCACCCTGAGGTTGAGCAGTGGAGGTTGGTTGGTTATTGCTGGGGCGGCTGCGTAAGCTACAGGCAGCCTCTCGACTAGATGGCAGTTTGTAGCAGACTCACGATCAACGCCAAGTCGCTTCTTACATCCTCGGCAGAGCCACGCCATTGTCTGCCTGTTAGGTATGCCGTCCCGGCTTTCCCGGCTCTGATATCGCGTCTGCCGTCTCCATACCGCTGCTGGCGCTCTGCTCGAAGGACGAGCCAGAGCGTGAGTTGGAGCACTTCAAGCTCGCGCTTAAGGTCAAACATCGGGTTGAGATATTCCCGGAGATGGTGCGCGGGTGGCTCTTGGCGAGGGCGGACCTCAGCAAGGAGAATGTGCGTCAAGCTTTTGACAGAGGGTATCGGATGATGCTCGAGTGGTTCCTGAGGCATTTGGAGTAGTTCGTAGTAAAAGAGCGGCATTGTAGTTCAAGACCTCAGTCTCCATCCATCTCTTCATCGCTCACCACCTCTCCATCTGAGCCAGGACGCCCGTCTCCATTGGCGTGGCCATTCGGCAACTCCTCAACCTCGCCATCACTCGCACTATCCCGCTCATCGTCATGGTCCAGCTCCTCCAGCTCCTCACCCAGCGCACTGACTCTGGGCTCCAGCCGATCCTCATCCTCCAAGAACAACCTCGGGTTGAGCTTCGGCAATGTCGTAGCACAGACTCTGTTCTTGAGCAGCAAATCATCGATGAACTCATCCACATGCGTCAAAGCCCACCCCTCTCTAATTCGCCTCTTAAGCTTCCTCGAGTCGCTCAGGTAAGGCTCCAGCGTCGTGTAAACGTCCGCATCCTTCTCCCACGCCAGCCTGATATAAAATGCCGCCAGTGCGCGCAGATACTTATACTCCTCCTGCTCCAGATAAAACAATATGATCTCCTTGTCCGGCGTGAGTTGTAACAGCTTGAAAGCCAAGCAAAGGAAAGGTGTCGGCTTCTGCGCGACGCCATATGTGCCGCCGATGAAGGTAAGCTCGACGGCGCGGTCCAGAAGTGTTGCGGCATTAAGGCCGAAGCATTGCTCCTTCCAGTAGTAGCTGTCGACTATGCGATCGCGGACGGCCTTCTCGAAGAGCTTGAGAGGGTTGTCGCCGCGGATGAGGGCGCCGGTATAGCCGCGCTCGTCGAGCGACTTTTTGGCATCAGCTTGGTGTGCCATGACTCTGGCCGTCTTCCCGGATGGCTTTTCGCTTTGCCGAGCAATGGACGGTGTATAGTCGTAGACAGTCGTGGGCGAGTCGCAATTTTACGCCTCGAATGCTTAGCTAAGCCAGCTGATAGTCGCCATACCAACGCTATCGCGAGAAACACAGGCATGTGAAAGCCCCCAGCCGGCAAACCGGTCACCCATATGCATATGCATACACTATGGGAAGAATACTGCTATCGCAAAGCCAAGTCTCCGTCGTCGCATCATCTGCAGTCATCTTGATCTTCACCGTCCTGCTCTTCCTGTCCGGCTATGTCATCCAGCAACGCACAGTCACCGGCCTGCAAGCGGCGATAAAACCGAGAATACCGCAACCACCGCCTTCGCTACATGTCCAACAGCAAGACGATAGCCTGCCTGAACTACGACCGAGCAGGTTGTTCAAAGGAAAGGGCAGAGTGGCATATACCAAGCTTGACGCGGCGGCGCAGGCAGGCGCGAACGTGGATTGGAAGCGATTGGCGCATGTGCAGCTGGTGAGGACACACCATGATGTCTGTAACGCTGTCATGGTTCTGGCCGAGTTCCACAGACTGAAAAGCCCGGCACGAAGAGTCCTCCTCTTTCCGACGCATTGGGCGCAGGAGAAGGAGGGCAAGAAGGGCGACATCAGTGATCCGTTCCTTAGTAGCAGCCGGAGACTGATGCGCATGGCCGCCAGACGGTACGGTGTAGAGCTACGACCTGTAAGCCCAGTAATCACGAGTGCTGAGGCGGAGGACGAAAGCAAAGACGTCTACTCGCTAGCAAGTGCTTTCGCGCTCACGGACCTCGACCGGGTGTTGAGCATCGAGACGCCTGGGCTACTCGTGGATGCCATGCCGCTCGATGCGGTCCTCGCATTCACGGAGAGCGCGCCGTTTGCTATGCTGCAGGAAACAGCCGCAGGCGACGACATCCACTCCGAAGACTTGCTGCTCCTGCAGCCATCCGGACCCACACACGCTGAGCTTTTGGAACGCGTCTCAGCAGAACCATCCTTTAACGACACGCTCTTCCCCACAATATTTACCGACCCCCTCCTCCTCGCCTCGAGCACAGACGACCAAGCCCTCATCCGCTCGATTGGCACTCTGCACGATGCAGCACGTGGTTTCAACGCTACAGCATACCTTTCCGGCGTATCTTATATCCGCTTTTCCGACCCGAAGCTGCCAGGCCCGGAGTACGATGTTCCCTGGAGCCAGAAAGTAGCGGCGAGACCGAAGAACAAGGATGCGGATTGGACGTGGACGAAACTTTACGGGCAGTTCGCCCAGAAGCGGATGGATGTTTGCGGGCTTGATCTTGAGACGTGGCGGGGATGACCGTGTGTAATGGAACTTGGCTGGTGGATGGACAGGGGGCGTTGGGCTCGTTTCATTGCATTGGGATTGGGCATAGCGAATGGCGTCCTGGGTTACGGGTGAACCCCATTGATCAGTACGAGCTCGCTTACTGTCTCTCTACGGTGGTGCACATGCTCTCACTGTAAAACACTGTTTGGTGTACAGGATTCCTCACGTGGAGGAGCTTCGTCGTATCTCATCTGTCTCGTGCTATGATTCTACCTAGGCGAGGCCAATCTCATTCATCGCGCCCATACTGTGACCCTCGGCGGTCTGAATGCCTTGCCTAGGTGATCTCTCGGCATGCTCATTGCCCTCTCAATCCCTCGCGTAGCAGTGGTACGAATCGTGACCCACGGTCTCCCACTGACGATAGCCCTCAGCCGCCGACTGGCGCGTTTGGTAGTGCACATACGCCACCCTCGGGTCAGCCTGCGCAGCCACCGCCTGGCCGTCCTTGATGACGTGGAGCACCACCTGCTTCTTGACGACCTCATTGAAGGCGTGAAGCGCGCTGGCATCCTCAACGTAGTAGGTCGGCGAGTAGAATTCGAACTCGGCATCATAGTCAACGGCGAGGAGGTAGGTGATAAGCTGAGCCAGCACGTGATCGAATGGCTGCTCGTTGTCGACTTTGCAGCCCCGCGTGATGGCCTCCGCGCTCATGGTGAGGCGGCGGGTGAAGAGGTTGATGAGCAGGAGCTGCAGCTCGGCGCTCGAGTACCAGGTACCCTGATCTTCGGCGTGGTAGCGCTCGCGGCCGTTCGGGAAGGTGAAGCAGACTTTGACGAACCGGAACAGGTCTGGATCGCGCAGGAGCTGGTTGAGGTCGACGAGTGAGATGCTAAGCAGCTGCTCAAGCTTGGCACGAGCCGGGTCGAAGAAGCTCTCGGCAAGGCTGCCGAGGATGTCGGAGCTTGGGGTGGCCAGCGGAGCGAGTTCGACGGTGAAGATGATTGGGGACTCCTCGAGGTCGTAGTCGTCGTCCTGGAAGGTCTCGCCCTGCGCAGTTGAGGCAGTGGGCATGGTCGCAGACAGAGCGGTCGGCATCTCGATCTCAGCGGAAGGCGACATGCTGGCGGACGCGACGGCAGTGGCCGCCTCACGAGCCGCGTCAGTGAGATGCAGCCTCTGCACGCCGTCGGCGAGGGCAGCAGGCAGCATGACGGACTGAGCCTTCTGCGGCTTCGCGGCACCGTCTATGTCGTGTCAGTCGCAGTCTTGAGTCGCACGGTGTGCTATACAACGGCTCAAGAAAATGTTGAGCGAGAGAGAGAGACGTACCCTGCTTCTGGCGCTTCGTGGCGTGCTCCTGTGCAGCTTTCGCCTCACGTTTGCGCGCAGCGTTCGACTTGCTCACTTCATCGTCAGTTGCGAGCTTCTGGAACTTGTTCTTCGCGACATAGCGCAAGGTTAGAGGCGCCATATTGTCGGACCGTGTGTCGAGTGGAGGGTGACGGAACGGAGATGGTGTTCTGTCGGTATCGTAGGGCGAAAGGTTGTCAACGACGGTATCGGCGGAGCTTTTGTACTCAGCGGGTAGCTTCCGCAGATCGCCAGATCACGGAGGTCTCGCCACCCGCCGCCTGACATGTGAAGGAGTCACTGCCCAATCAGGGGTAAGCATTTTTGCCAAGACAAATGGTGATCCAGGCGTGTGCTCAAGCTCCGATTCTGGTATAAGTATCTTCCCACGAAGCCACCACCAACCTCGAAACAATCCATCAACATCCCCTTACACACCACCTATCCACAACACCCATCTCACCCTTACTTCCCGTTCTTCCCTCATCATCATCCACCCCATCGCTGCTCTTCATCTTGCATCATTCATGCATCCTCCACTGTCATCTCTCATCCCCATAACCGACGCGCGTACTCCACCGTCATTGCAAACCCGCTCACTTTCCACGAGCCTGTCACGGCTCATCGACACCCCAGTCGTGAAGGTTGGCTGGGCTCTTTGCAGGCCAATGAGTAGGAGTCGACTACTCACCCTTGTGGTGGAGAAAGCCCTTTGACCGCTATTACCCGGGTAACATTGTGCCTTGGCCTTTGCTCGGCGAAAATGGGAACTCGGTCTGCAAAGGAAGAGGCGGACTTCTTCATCACTCTACCATCTTGCAAATTGGCCGCCCTCACACGGAGCCGCCGACGGCATAACGACCTTCCTGGACGCGTATGTATGCCTCCCCTGTCCGGGCTGACGTGAGACAGGCCATCAGCTATTCAGCGATATGCTGGATACTGGAGGCCAGTGACTGTGCCACCGCATTGCAGATTCTACCTCTGCGTGACACTGCAGCAACCCGTCGTGCGCATCGTTCTTTCTCGCAGTGGTCGAACCTCAGTGTAGTGACGTTGCGCGGGTGGTGCGCAGTCTGGTGGGGCTTTTGACGCCACCCCGCGGTCTTTTGCTGTACTCGCGTCATCGTCCAGCTGTGTCAATGGCTTGCGGCCCTGCTGGTATGCCTGTAAAGCTATGGAGGTAAAGAACGTACATAGAGAAAAGACAATGTCTCCCATCGTAATTTCAGCGCCGATTGCAAGGACGATAAGCGTACAGACTACATGTCGAGAAGGAGTGCATTAACATTCCCTACACAACGCTTCATCGAGCTCATTGGTCACATGCGGCATGTTGATCATTCCCAATTGACAAAGCTGAAGCTGGAGGAGGAAGCGGCACAGTGAAGTGATGTCTGCAGAATCCACGCTAACCTGTTGAGGGCCACGCGATCTGCTCGCGTTCCGTTGCCGACTTCGCCTTCGCAGCCTGCATTGTATACACCATCGTCACCATCCAAACCACTGCCGTCGTTTTCCATCCGTCGAGCGGTTGCCTGCTCAGGCCTGCGATATCCCCTTGAGCGTGGCCGCTTTGGTGTGATCGTCGGCTTCTGCCTTGCCGGTTGCCTTGGCGTGCAGGCAGCCTCACTAGTGGCCACGGATCTACTGGTCGACGACTCACTTCAGAGGTTGAGTCCGTCGTACCGTCACTCTCCGGGAGTACACCCTCATATACAAGTCTTGCAGCTCCCGACAAATGTACACCCGCTTCATCTTCCTTCCCTCCCCTCGCACCAACCTTCTGACTCTAAGCCCTACCTTCACTGCCTCGGACATCATCCAATTACTACTGCGCTCTAAATAGCCGCAGCAACGACGATCATGATTCCTCCGATCGCGTCCATAGCCGATATCAAACTGCCGCCTTTACTGGCAAAGCATGAGGATCTCCTTGAGTACCTTGCAAAGCGCCCACATGGACCGCTGCTCGAGATCCTCAAGCCGTACCACCAGTACGATGCGGAGATGCGGAAGATCTTTGCCCAGCAGCCCAACCACCCAGCCTGCAAGCAGCCGAGCGTCGTCCCGATCTTCGCGGGTCATCAAGGAGCCGTCAAAGTGCAGTCCCGCGATCTCAATGCAGAGTCCGACAAAGAGAAAGCGTCCTATATCCTGCCACTGAAGGACGAGGATCGAAAGCCGGACCACGTTCCCGCTATCGTGCAATCCCTCAAGGAGTTCAAGACCAACTTCAATGTCTTTTCGGAGAGCTCTCTCGTTGACATGGACTGGTCTAATGTCATCGCTGCCGGTTCATCTGTGGTCACGTCGTTGCTCGCCGTTCCCGAGAAGCACGCTGAATCCAAGCGTGCCCTGCGCCACTGGTACCATGAGCAGCTGGCGCCGGCATCCGATGTTGATCTCTTCCTGTACGGTCTTACAGAAGAGCAGGCAGTCGCGAAGATCAAGCAGATCGAACGCAGCGTCCGCGATGCTCTACTTGTAGAGACGACTGCTGTGAGAACAAGGAACACCATAACAATTGCCTCGCAGTATCCTGTTCGACACGTCCAAATTGTGCTGCGCATCTACAGATCCATCTCTGAGATCCTGACTGGTTTTGACGTTGACTGCAGCTGCGTTGCGTACGACGGACAACAAGTGTGGGCCAGCCCGCGCGCTTTGGCTGCGTACATGACGCAGATCAACACTGTGGACCTGACGCGACGCTCGCCGAGCTATGAGTACAGACTGTCAAAGTATGCGAAGCGCGGCTTCGAGGTGTACTGGCCGGCCCTTGACCGGTCGAGGGTGGATCCCACGATCTTCGAGCGCAGTTTCGGACGTGTGGAAGGCCTCGCTAGGCTGCTCGTGCTGGAGAAGCTGCCGAAAAGCAAAGACCGAGATGAGTATCTTGATCAGCGCCGGGCAGAGCGCGGTCGACCGCGCGTGAACCGATTGAGGCAACATGCGCTGCACGGTAACATCAAGGATGACTACGAAGACGAGGTCGCTGACTGGGTTGGCGCTATGGAGGTTTCTGATTACCACACATTTACCATCCCATATGGTCCTAATTACCACGCTCGCAAGATCGAGAAGCTCGTGTACACAAAGGACATGCTGCTCAATGCTGAGTGGAACAAGCCAAAGGATCGCGAAGTCAACCTACATCGCCACCCAGCCTTCTTCGGGACGGTGGACGATGTCATCCACAACTGCTGCGGCTACTGTCCGAAGCCATCAACCGTCGAGGAAGAGGAAGTCGCAGAAGAGGAGAGCAAATTGTATGTGTCCGGAAACATAAGCTTCATTAAAGAGGATCCTGGCCGGCAGGCCATCGGCAGCTTCAATCCTCTGACCGCCGATGACTGGACTGAGATGGCGTACGTCAGCAATACTGGCATGCTGTGCCAAGCCATCGTGGATGGAGATGCAGACTTTGTACTCTCTTGGCTGGAGCAGGATGGCAATGATCCGAATGCCCGAGACTGGACTGGCCGTGCGCCATTACATCTTGCTGCCGCCAACTCCACGTTAGAAATCGTGCAATTACTGATTGATTACGGCGCCCGGATTGTGGCCCGACTGGTAGATGGCAAGACTGCTCTGCATCTTGCTGCCATGCGGGGTGATGTTCCCGTGGTGTCTGCTCTACTGCGAAAGAGTGAGGCGAACGAGGCAGAGACAGGAAAATTAACGGATGCACGACGTGCTATTCGAAAGGCTGCCAAAGCAGGCACACCAGTGGTCGGAGACATGCAAGCTGACAAGGACCTTGAGTCGCCGCGGTCGGAAACGGCTTCCCTGGAACACGACTCGGACGTCGACTTGTTGGAGGACGCTGACGAGAACGACGACGTGGACGCCACCACCGAGAACTCCATGGTCAAGATCAAAACGCCTTCACCGGAACCAGATGACAAAGCTTTTGCGAGTGACGATGACGACGGGCCTGATGTCTACGACGTCAACGTGCTTGCTTGGGACACTGCAGCATCTCCTCTGCACCTCGCCATTATCATGGGTCACGTCGGCGTAGTAAAGTGTCTGGTCCAAGAGTTCGGCGCTGATGTACTCACCCCGGTCAAGCTGTTCAACGATCACGACAAGTCTGCACGCGCCGCGGTCTTGACGCTCGTTCTGGCGCTTCAGCTTCCCGTAGGGCAGGCAGACGAGATGTCACGCACGTTGGTCCAGCTTGGCGCATCTGCAGCGCAGGCGGACCTAAATCAAGTCACAGCTTTGCAGTACTGCGTCGCTGATAGTCCGAACCAATTGCAAGACCTGATTTGCGAGGACAGGGTTGGCGTCGGCCGTGTGATCAACCATCTTTCCGTCTCTGGCTATCGATGGAGTCCAGAGTTTTCCGGTCCATTGCTGACTGCCATTGACGCCCACGACAGCCCCAATGCTCTGAAACTTCTCTCTATCGGCGCCAAGCCAGTCATCGACTTTACGGACTATATGAGTGCTCACAAGACCAAGCATGACGCATTGAAACACTCGAAGCAGAATCGGCGATCCTTCGAAACCACTCTGGTGCAGCCGATCCTGAAGGCCGTACAACGCGAGCTACCTCTTCTAGCCAAAGCTTTGCTGGTCGATCATGCCATCGATCCGAATCAGCTAGCATTGGATGGTTATCGCGTGATCCATGACGAGTACTCCAGAAACCGCACCGAAGGCCAGAGCCTGCTGGATGTCGTCAAGGCCAAGCTCGAACAGCTTCGGGACTGGAAGCCAGATGAGACTACCGTTGCGCCGGAGCCACTCAAAGACGATGACTCGTACCTATCAAGGTATGAGGAGTCTTCATATGCACTGTGGTCCGCCCAACAGCAAGTGGCTTCGGCCAAAGAGAAACTCGCCCATGATCTTCAGCACTACCAGTCAGCAAAGAACGACAAACGTAGCTTAGAGGATAAGCAGACTGCCATCTCGCAGCTGACAAGAGAATTCGAGGATATGGAGCACGCTTTGATTGTCGCCGGCGCCAAAACCTTCGAGGAGCAATATCCAGAAGTCGAAAAGCCAGACAGTCGCAATTCGCGAGATTTCAGATTGCCCAAGCCGAAATTGTTCGAAGTTGAAATCGATTTCACGCTTGGCGATCTTGACGAGGAGACCAACGGTGCCTACGTAAGCATGTTTGAAGCGTGCTGGGTCGGTGATGCTGCAACGGTGAAGAGGTTCACCCTGACGGCGTGGAAGTCGTCCGAAGGCAGCGATCGGCTACCTCTCCAAGTTGCCGTACAAGACCAACATGGCATGTCGCCCTTCGCGATTGCCGTAGCGCACGACAACTTCGAGATGGCGAGCATGATCGTGAGCATCGCGCAGGCACAGCATGTCCCAACGGCGACGTCAAAAGAGCGGCGGTACAGGCTTGGCAGAGGCGGTTCGGAAGATGAGGGTTCTGATGAGGACGTTGCGATCCACTCCGAAGTCGTCGACGACCAATTTACTATTGAGTGCATAGGCGAAGCGTCACTGCAGGTCAAGAGTCCAATCGCGCCGCTCGCTATGATCGAATGGTCGTTTAGCGCGTGCTTCAAGCTATCGAAATCGTCCAACTTCGCCAAGCACAAGCCAGGCAAGCCTTGCAACCTCCTCCAGCTGGCTTTGTTTCACGACGACATCAAGCTTCTGAACTACTTGCTCGGCGTCTCCCAAGAATGCGTCCGCCGAGATTGCGACCAGCGCTTCTACAGCATCAATGAGAAGGACTTCACGTACGCGGTAGAAGCGAACAATCCGCATCTCCTCGAGGCTATGGTCCAGCATACAGGCGCTGGGTTGCCGCTTGACCACTTGGTGAAAGTCAGTGGGGCTGAGACCGGCGAGCAACCAAAACACTACCAAGGCCTCTCTGTTCATGGCAAAAAGCGTCAAAATTGGGCGGCCGCCAGACATGGCCCAACAAGACAAGAGCGAACGGAGAACTACCGTGCTCCTCTCCTCGTGGCCGCGCACCAAGGCTCGCTGAAGCTCGTGGAGTGGTTCTTGAGCGACGCCCCAATGCGGTGTTACAAGTCGTTCTCCGAGACTTATGCCGATGACAAACGGCTCCAGCGTCTTGCACAGGTTACTGGCGGTTTCGCAACTTCGGTCAAAAATTTCCTCGCCTCCCGCTCGGAGCTGTCGATACACTGCTGTCTCATGGGCAGCTGTACAAGTGGCAATGATCAACTTTTGCGCTATCTCGTCAATACGTTGCCGGCTTCCATTGACACGAAGTCCTCCAAAGGGTTGACGCCGCTCAGTATTGCCATGAAACTCTACGACGATGAGGCTGTCAGGATTCTTATCGAAGCAGGAGCAGACCAAACGGCAAGAGACGAAGCGGGAAACAATTTGGTGCATTGCCTGCTGTCGAGGCGGGTCAAAGATGACAAGCAGTTGCAAAAGCTTCCTGTTATGCTAGACTTGATTGACAAGCGAATCTTGCCTGGCTTGTTCTTGGAACGCTCCAAGGATTATCCCGGGTCAGTGACACCGCTAGCGAGGTGGATGCGCCGCGCCTCGCCACACTCCGACGAGCGCGAACGAGACGCCGAGACTCTGCGCATTCTGCTAAGATACAGTGGCGGCGTCGAGCTGGACGTGGTCAATGGTGCAGGGGATACGCCGCTGCATGTCTCGGTGCGCGAGACCCTGCCAAATCTGACGAAGGTCATTCTAGACCATGATCCGACTCTGTTGAACCGCGAGAACGCCACCGGGCGCACTCCATTCGAAGTGGCTGAAGATGCCGCAGTAGCAGCGCTCTGTTCGGGCCCGCCTCCTTTGCCCGGCGCATACTCTGCTGCATTCGAAATGCGCCGCGCACGCAGGAATGGTCTCCCACAGTCTTGGGCGAAGGATGTTGTCGATCGCCCGTCTGACGACTTCGTAGTGGAGCCTGGGAGAGACGGGCGGGATCACCGAGAGAAAGTATGGGATCTGCTGCAGGACACGAAGCAGAAGCTCGGTCGGGAAGGCAAGGCAAAAAGGAGGCTGGTCACTTTGCACGAAGCGAACGAGGTCGCGAGGCGACTCGCGGCCACGGAGTCTGGCTCCACGACTTCGAGAAGCAACGAAGATGAGGCAGGAACGACACCAAAGGTGGTGGACGAGGTCGAGGCCTGGTTGTCCGATGCCATTCCGAGGCTCTGAGTAGCATGGAAGGCAACGGTGCCCTGCGAGAAGGCGGGCGGGTTATGCAAGTCACTCTCTCTTCATCCAGTACGTCGAGGATCTTTCAATGTCATTGGGGTGCTACGTTCGCTGTACACGAGTAGGCCAAGTAGCTGAGAAGCCGGATAGTTCGATGCCAACGTCAAAGGTCAGAGACGAGGCTGTCTACCATTTCCCACCCTTCCCTTTCTTCTTCTTCGCCCCACCCGCGCCACCCTGCTGCTTGCCCTTAACAACCTCAGCAGCAGGTGTCGCGGGTCTCGAGCCCTCGCTCTCCAGCGCCGGCGCCGCGCCTTGGCTATACAGGTTCTGCTTCGCCTTGCCCTTCTTGCCGCCCTTTGGACGATAGGTACTCCGGTCTCTAAGTGGCAGCCACCTCTCCGGATCCGGCTGCTTACTCGGGTCGTAGTCCTTGGGCATGCGAGACTTGAGCATCTTCTTCGGCTTCTTGGGCTTGCCGTCGTCTGCTACGGGCCGCTTGCGCTTGGCGGCGAGTGCTGCGTTGGATGAAGAAGGCTGCTGGGCGATCCCGGCGTTCTCCAAGCTGTCGGTGTCGATGGTTGATATGAGGCGGTCGATGGGTTGGAGCGAGGATGTTTGTGAGGAAGAGGCTTCTTCTGGTGACGCTGCGAGAAGACCTGCAGCTGCGTAGCGATCGCTCTCGTCGCGCTCATGCAGCTCGGTGAAGATCTCGCTTGCGAGCCTTTGATGCTCAGGCTCCTGTGACTCCAGTAGCGCACTGCCCGCAGTCTTGAACATGTGCACTACGCCAGCAGGTCGCTCTCTTGACTTTCGCCGCCAATACGTCGCGGCTTTCGCGAACTCGGTTTGTGCGTGCGCTCTTCGGCCTGCACTGTGGTATAGACTCGTCACGGTGCCAACGAGACCCGGTGCGTACCGTACGTCCAGCTCCGAGGCGGCGCTCGACTGCTCCAGGCGGCCGAGGAAGCTCTCGACGAGCGTTATGGCAGAGGATAAGTTTCCGGTGAGGACGTACAGTTGCACGATCGTCAAGATCAGGCCCACATCGTTCGGCCGCTTCTCCAGTAGTGGCAGGATGTGCTTCAGTGCCTCCTTGCCGGTTTGGTTCCTTGCGTGTGCTGCTGCGTTCACGACCGACAGGGAGTTGTGGTAAGCGTCTAGGCTGGGTGACGCTTGCTTGGAGATGGCTTCCGCAGTCGAGTCTGCTGTTCCGCCGAACTTCATAGACTGCAGATCTGTGGCGTACTTGTTCTGCTGCAAGACTGAGGACTGGAAGTGGAACGGGTAGTCGGGCTTCAGCGACTCAATGTCTCTAGCGACCAGTCTCTGCGCCATGAACGGGTTTGCTGCGCTGCCGGAAGCTGCGACGCTGTTTACGGCTGCGATGTGCCGCGTGCTCACGTCTGGTATACTCCTCGCATCGATGCTCCGAGCGAGCTTCCCGGCTTCCTCTATCCTTCCTTGTCTCGATAGCACGTATATTTGCTGCACCGTGATTGGTAGAAGCTCCGCCTTCTTCTCCTCCTCACTCAGATCCTCGAGCGCATTACACAGATCTCTTGCGCGCCTTAGCAGCACTTCACCCTGTCCCAGCTCGCCTCTCGCGATACTTCCGCACGCTGCATTGAAGGCCGTCTCAAATGCCTCCATGTCTTCCCGCCCCGGCTTCTTCTTTTGCACCAGCTCGCCTTGGCCGGCCCATTCTAGCTGCGCTTCTACTGCACCGGTGTTGATCCTCAGATCTGCTTCAGCATCATCCTCGAGACGTGATGCCAGCTGCTGGTACAGCTCAGTCGCACGCTTGAAGTTCTCTGTCCTGTAGCTTGCCTGAGCCTCAACATGCTTATGCCCTCTGTCTCCTCCTTGTCGTGCTATTTGCGCCGCTTCTGACGGCTTTCCGGCCTTGTACAGAGCGTATGCATACTCCAGCTCGGCCTTCTCCTTCAATTTGTCACCGCCGTCTTCGAAAGCTTGTATCGCATCGTCGAATCGGTCCAGCTTCAATAGTGCCACCACCTTGACATGTTGGACGTCCAGATCGCTTTTCGATCGCTTGAGCGCGCTCTCTGCTGCTTTTAGGATCTCCTCGTGGTCTTCAATATCCGTCTGCTTCAGTAGAGACGTCAACGTGGGCACAGAAGACGACATGTTCGGCGGTCTCGGAGAGTGTCGCTCGCCCAGTGTTATCTCAAGGACTACACACTATTGTCCGTCGGTACGGCTTTTCTGGCAAGTGGTCGTGTGCTTAGCCATGTGTCCCTTCAACTCGTTGCTTTCATTGCTCGCTTGGTGGGGCCCATCGAAATTCCGAAGTCGCAGTCGCCTCGGGCATTCAGCCGCCGTAAGAGACCGCTGGTCATTACAGGAGTAGCTGTACCTCCTTGGCAAGAACCATTGCATACCACTTGACGTGATGCCGTCCGACGTGTCCGTGGCTTTGCAATCGCGGCGGCCAACGGCACTCGAGAACTACATGAAGCGCATTTGCCCAATATACTTTTACATACGAGGAGACTACGCATGTGCGCACCTTGACGTGAGCCTCTCCGGAGCTCAGCATGAACGCTGAAAGCTGATGAGCGACCTCACAAGGCACGGTAAAAACCTGGGGCAAGGCGAGAAGAGCGGCGGGAGCTGGCAGTGCAGTGCTGTGGTGGAGGGAATGGGTAAGCCAGGCAGTGCAGCATCACAGAAGATCGGACAACGTCTATTCTCGAGCCGCTCGCCCACTCCTCAGGTTCCCCTTTCGCGACCCCACTGCCACAGGCTACGAGGGGCCCTACTGATGGTCTAGGAGGCATCAGCATGGAAGCCGAATGCCGTGTTCCAGCTCTGTTGGAGTCGCCACTCAAAGCACCGTGCCGATAAGATGAAGGCCATGGCACAATGTCAAGCAAATCAGTAGAGCAAGCGGGCAAGGTCGGTACTATGAAGAGGAGAGAGGGACAAAGGTCGGCGCTCCGCCACCGGCTTTTATACGTCGGCTTGGTCAGTGACGCTTGGACCAGTCACGTTTGTGTCGCCTCGGCCTCTGGCAGCATGTCGTCACTGTTTCCAGCTGTGAATGAGTGAGGGTAATCGCCCGGAAGTGGTAACATGGGCAAAGTAATTGAACCCTCTCCGAAGGCCAGCGAGGTTAAGCTGGAAGCCGATGAGGGACCTCACGAAGCACAGGATGATCTGGGAACAAGGCGAGAAGATCGAAAGGGGATGGTAGTGCAGTGCTGTAGGGATAAGAAGTAGGGGTTGTGTGTACCAGGCAGTGCAGTATCACCACAAGAGTTACTCAGCGCCTACTCTCGAACATGCCCCTCCTCAAGTTCCCCTTTCGAGACCCGAAGGCCCTACTCATGGTCTAGGACCACGTCTGCGAGTGTGGCAGCAATGGAGCGAACCAGAACGCCAGTCAACGAACGTGAATCCAGCGCATTTTCGCATCCTACTCTCTACGCACCGTGCCGAGAAGCTGAAGGCATATAGCACAATGTCAGCATAAAACGGTAGAGCAAGCGGCAATGTTCGATACTGGAGGGAGGAAAGGAAGGAGGAAGGTGCAAAGTCGGAGTCGAAGGTTCTTTTGTGCGAACCGCCGCGGCAGCCTGGAGCTTTGGCGGTCGTGTTTGCAATGTCCGTGCCGTTGAAGCACGCTGCACTGTGATTGTGGATGTGAATGATCTGCGGTGATGGGCAGGAAGAGGTAACGTCTAAACAGCGATTGTATATCCCTCTCCGGAGGCCAGTGTAAGCTGGAAGCCGATGGGGACCTCACGAGGCAGCACGGGACAGAACCTGGGAACAAGGCGAGAAGATCGAGACAGGAGAGGAAAGGGTGGTGCTGTGTAGTCAGATGCAGGTAGTAGCGGACAAGGCAATGCAGTATCAAACAAGAGAGCTACTCGGCGCCTATTCTCGAACCGCCTGCCGCTCCTCAGGTTCCCCTTTCGCGAAAGTGATGCGACGTCCATGGGAAGCAACGTCTCGCCACCAACCTACTCATGGTCCAGGACCCGCCCTGTGAGTACGACACCCGTTTCCGGGCGCCGGTCAACAATCACCAAGTCCCGCGCGTTTTCGGAGATCCTAAATCATTACGCACCGTGCCGGATGCTGAAGGCCCAAGGGCACAATGTCAGGATAAACGGTAGAGCGAGCGGGCAGGGTCGATACTATGAGGTGATAAGAGAGGAAGAAGGTGCAACATCAATCTCGAGGATTTCTTTTGTGCTGCCGGCGGGAGCTTGGGCCTGCTCGTGAATCAGGCCGTCAGCGGGGTAGGCAGCAATATGCAAAGCGGTGGTTGAGTATTCACTGTTGTGCCAAGATTCCTAGCGCGTTTCAGCCGAACCTTCCGACGCCGCATAACCGCACTTGCTCAGCTCCACTACTGCATCCAACAACACTCGACTCCACCGACTTTGTACCGACCCAACGAATGCCCAGTGAAGCACAATGGCAGGCCAGCGTCGGGACGAGCAGGCCAGGCGTGGCGCGGTCAGATATGCAGCAGCAAACGGTAACTTGACGAAACGCAGCTCGAGTAAGATCTTCGCGCCGAATCACTCGAATGTAAAGAAGAGACCAGCACCCGTAGCGGACGGCAGTAGCTCAGAGCGTGGTGGAGAGTGGTCGGATGGCTGCCGTGGTGGAACGAGCGAGTCTCAGGCGCTGCTTCAGCCACAGCGCGGCACGAAGTCACACCCGAGCAGTGCGAGTAAGTCTCCAGAAATCGATATACCCCGAGTCGGCTAGTAGGAAGTATGTGAGCATAGCTGACTCGCTTCGAGACAGCGACAGCGACGATGTCAGAGACCAGAATAATGCGCGCAATAGCATCGACATCAGCACGCCTCATGTTCCGAAAGGACACATGGGCAACAGCCGCGGCAACCTTAGAATGGCCATTAAGCAAGTAGATGATGAGATCGAAACGTTATGTGCGCAATCCCGGCACCTCCTACCTTACGGCACAATGCCACAACCAAGCTTGATGCTTCGTGGTGCTGAGGTTCACCGTGCGCAGTTGGTCGATCGCTTGGCCTGGGTGCTCGACGTCCGAGGTCCAGATCGTTACAATCGATACACTGAGCTGCTGATTGATTGGAACCCTCTTGATGCGTGCCAGATCGCTGTCGTGGTCCTGATGCTGAACATCAGGGAGTGGAAACAGGATCCAGATCACTACCAGCCGCACCGCCAACCAAGGCACATCAAGTCCTATGTTCTCGATGGCGCCGAAGAACAGCATCGCGAGCTTCAGGATCGTGTAGCTTCGCTGAAGCGAAAGAGCCAGGATATGATGCCGCCGGCTCATGACTTAGCCGACGAGTCGGAGCAGGACATCCTGGATGGCCATCTCACAGCCCTGCGCATCCTCGGCTGTCAGCATCCCCGTATGAGTCTGTCTCTGGCGCAGCACGCAGTGCAATACGGTCCCGCAACCGGCCACTACAAGGACTCGGAGAGCGGGTTTCCAGCAGTCTTCGACATGGCTGAATTGAACGACGATGAGTACGAGCCGCCTGAGACAATGTCTTTCCTAGTCTGAGTGGGAGCGTATGCTACTGAACGCAGCTGAAGTACAGCTGCAACCGAAGCTTCTCCGAGGGCGAGCTGCGCATGACGACGAAGCATAGTAGCCTTCATGCCACAAACGGCGACATCAATGGTGGCGTTCGCGTGATCATGGGTGCGCCATGCAGTCGAGCATTCAATAGAGGTCGTTGCTCTCAAGTCGGACATTTCGTAGCCGATACGAGTATTGTACGCACAATTATTACAGTAATGGCATAATGCGAATAGTGGTATAGTTACAGAACAATCAAGATGATGAGGAATGGAAGTCGAAGCCACCAACAACGAACGGACATCGCGTCTGTACGAAGTGAAGTTTGGGTAGAGAATAAACAGCACCCTAGCGGAGGTGTTGCGGAATGCGTAAGATAACTATGGAGCACACCTTAAGTCCGGTCTCGCTGTCTTCCCATGAGTCGACCAATGTGAAGCTCTGAATTTCTACAAAACATTTTGTCTGCACGCTGCGAGACTGCTGTCGAGGTCTGGTCCAAATATGCTGGCCTCAAGGATAAGAGCCGGCGCTGTGCGCCCCTCGTGGTGCTCGAGGGCGCAATGGAGCTCAACGCACGTCTTTCTACAGCAGGATGGCAGGAGTGCTGTGACTGACAGCATGCGCAGACGAGCACTCTCCCAAACCGTCTCCCGGCGGAACGCCACACCGGTCGACAGCGACGACACCAAAGACCTCAACAAAGTCTCCCGCAATATCACCCAACCTATCGCACAAGGTGCCTCGCAGGCCATGCTGTACGCCACTGGCATGACGGATGCCGACCTCAAGAAGCCTCAGGTGGGCATATCCTCCGTATGGTACAGCGGCAACCCTTGTAACATGCATCTTATGGAGCTCAACAACAAGGTCAAAGAGGGCGTGCAGAAGGCCGGGTTGGTGGGCATGCAGTTCAACACCATTGGTGTGAGCGATGGCATAAGCATGGGAACGAAGGGCATGCGGTATAGTCTACAGTCAAGAGACTTGATCGCGGACAGTATCGAGACGGTCATGTGCGGGCAGTGGTATGATGCCAACATTAGTATACCCGGTTGCGATAAGAACATGCCTGGTGTGATCATGGCAATGGGCCGCGTCAACCGGCCGTCGCTCATGGTCTACGGTGGCACCATCTCCGCAGGCTGTGGCACCAAGCCCCGGAACAGTAAGCTGGATATCGTTTCGGCTTTCCAAGCATATGGGCAGTTCCTGTCTGGCGAGATCGACGAGGAAGAGCGCTCCGACATCATACGGCATGCTTGCCCAGGTAGTGGCGCATGCGGTGGGATGTACACTGCGAACACACTAGCATCCGTCATCGAAGTGATGGGCATGAGCTTACCCGGCTCGTCAACGAACCCAGCAGAGAGCAAAGCGAAGCAACTGGAGTGCTTGGCAGCAGGCGCAGCCATCAAGAACCTGCTCAAGGAGGATATTAGGCCATCAGACATTCTAACTCGCAAGGCGTTCGAAAATGCAATGGTGCTCACGAACATTACCGGAGGCAGCACGAACGCTGTTCTTCACCTGATCGCCATCGCACACTCTGTTGGTGTGGACCTTACGATTGATGACTTCCAATCCGTTTCCGACCGGACGCCCTTCTTAGCTGACCTCAAGCCATCTGGCAAGTATGTGTTTGAGGATATGTACAACATCGGTGGCACACCCTCCCTCATCAAGTTCCTGCTCAAGGAAGGGTTGCTTGACGGCTCAGGCATGACGGTCACTGGCCGCACTCTTGCGCAGAACGTAGAGAATGCTCCGGACTTCCCATCAGACCAGGAGATCATCCGACCGATTTCCAATCCGATCAAGTCGACTGGTCATATCCAGATCTTGCGCGGGAGCTTAGCGCCAGAAGGCAGTGTAGGCAAGATCACCGGCAAAGAGGGCACAGTCTTCACAGGCAAGGCTCGCTGCTTCGATGACGAAGATGATTTCATCACTGCAATGGAAGCCAAGACTTTTAACAAGGGCGAGAAGACTGTCGTCGTCATCCGCTACGAGGGACCCAAGGGTGGCCCTGGTATGCCGGAGATGCTCAAGCCCTCATCCGCCATCATGGGCGCAGGACTGGGCGATGACATCGCGCTCATCACGGACGGACGGTTCTCGGGAGGTTCGCACGGCTTCCTTATCGGCCACGTCACGCCTGAAGCGCAAGCTGGAGGCCCGATCGGCTTGGTACGGGACGGCGACACCATCTGCATTGATGCCGATAAGCGCCTAATCGACATCGTCGACTCAACGCCGGAGGAGCTGCAACGACGGAAACTGGAGTTCAAGGCCCCGCCGCTGAAGTACCAGAAGGGTACGCTGTACAAGTACGCAAAGCTTGTGACGGATGCAAGTCATGGATGCATTACGGATGCGTGAGCGCAACGGGCGCAAGTCATGGGCTACATATCGCGATGCGTGTAGGGAGGCGAGAATGGCGTGCACTCTCGTTCCGTGGCCTTTTGTATCTTGTAGCATTACGACATGTGGAGTCGGCGCTGGAGTATAGTGTGTACATATGCTGACAAGTAGTGCAAGGGTTTTCCATCAGTTTACGCTAGCAACGTCGCCTTTAGATCTGCCGTCCTCACTGGTCCGGATTGCGTTTTCGTACCATCTCACCCAAGACGAAGAGTGAATCTGTCTCTGTAGCGTGCGAAAACGCAGACTGCGTGGCGGGCACGTTGAGTCTTCTCAGGCAATCATTGTGAATCCATCCACGGGCGATCAGCCAATCTATGCAGGCAGAGCAGCTGACCACACCACCACGTAGGTCCACTGCGCTCCTGTCAACTGCAACATAGGTTCCATCTGTGCCCACTGCGACTGCCAGCGCGTTTGCTGGGGTGTTTGACGGCCCGAGCAAGTAGATGTGCACTCTGTCCTTGGAGTCAGCTTTGAGGTAATGTGGCTGGCTTGCCGACCATGATATGCCGTCGGAAGACCATCGTATGGCTTCCTCGATCTTTTGCGGCGTCAGATCAGGGTTCAAGCGCAGGCCACCGGTTATGATGGAATCGAGGATGGCATGGTAGAGTTCGGTGTTGGGAAAGGCGACAGGAGTCGGCTGGTAGATACCGTAAGTGTACGTGCTCATTCTTGGTCTTGGTACTGACTGTCTACACGCAGCTGCTGTTCTCTGCTCGGTTTTGTACCCTCAGCTAATCCTGACAATTGCTTCGATCGCATCGGGGATGAGGTTCAAGATCCCATTTTGGTCTCAAACTTCTCTGCTTCCAGATCCAGTGACGCCGCTCACCGTAGCACTTACCGGAGCAGCCATTCAGGCACACTTCGCATTTCATGGGCACCCGATGTCAAGCGATGTATTGCCGCACAACGCTGCGGCGTAGGCATCAAAGAAGCACAGCGAGCGGCGCCCTTTACACGCCATCAACCTTTGATAGCAAGCCTTGAGAGTCGCCACCCTGTCTGCCACCGTGTCTGACAGGTATAGACCTAGCGTGCCTCAGCGTAGAACAGGGGCTGCCTGTCTGAAGCGACTCGTAGCTTAACGGACTGTCTATGCTGCACCTCATACGTACTGCCGACACCTGGAAAGCGCTTGTCTCACGGTGGCTTACCAGAAGCGGCTTTGATGCGTGTTCGGATGGTGTCTGGGACGCTCTTGGTCTTGAGACAGCCCATGATGAGTGGGTGAAATAGAACTGCGTGCATTCACAACCTTCCGTCGCCAAAATCCCGAGCATGCCGTCCAGTTCAGGTCTATCTGGAAGCGCTTACACAAGACTGAAGATATCGTTCGACTACATGCTAGCACTCAGCCAGGATATAGGCACACAGTCACCCGATACGGCATTCAAGAACTCCTTGGACATCGCCAGGAGTCACCGCCTTGCAACCACCAATGTTGGCAAACTCGTGACGATTTTCACAGCCTTCGGTATGCTCGCCACGGCGCTTGAAGCGCAAATCGCGGCTGCTACAAGCTCCTCGAAGACAGCATGTTCCGCATGAGTCGATGGCTCTCCGCGATGTTGGTCGCCAGATTGCGTGTGCCCGAAACCGTCCCCCTATACGAACAGATACTCCAATGGATGGCCTGCAGGCGCATCGGCAACCACTCAAGGACTGTCGTCGCTGGAGCGCCGCAAAGCGGTGTTGGCCTATCTCATTGCTGTCCGCTCCCAGCCGTTCCAGATGTGGGTCGGTACTGGGTCTTCCATGGGCCCCTCCCGATCATGGTCGAGAAGCAGGTAGTGTCGCCGAACCTGCTGAATCCGCAAGATTGTCGCATGATGCAATACGAAGACGCCAGCCCAGCCAGATACGAGACTGTAGTTTCGTGCTGGGGCGGATTCCTTGCGACCTGGGCAATTGAACGCTTTCTTGCTGATGTGCAGGCTACCGCAGCCTCTTTCGCAGAAGCCCAGACAACGATCTTCAAGCCGAGACAGTGTATGCAAGCTGGGACGTCGGCGTCACTCGGACCGCGGAACGCATTGAGACCGTCATCCTCGATGACAGCTTGAAGGTGAGGATCATCGAGGATGTTCAAAAATACCTGAATGTCGACACGCAAGCTGAATATGCAGCGCTTGGCGTTCCGTGGCGGCGCGGTCTGCTGTTCTACGGTCCACCAGGTACCGGCAAGACCAGCCTAGTCGCCGCAATAGCCAGCAACTTCAAGTTACCCATCTACGTGCTTGGGTTGGCTACACCAGGCCTCAATGACTCAGTACTTGATCAATTGTTCGAGCAGCTGCCTCCTCATTGCATCGCTCTGATCGAAGACGTGGACAGCGCTGGCATACGCAGAGAGCATATGGATGGGACGAGGTACCGAAAGAACGGCATGGCAGACGGCAGCGAGAGAAAAGGTGTAACACTCTCCGGCCTTTTGAACGTGCTTGACGGTGTGTATGCCGCGGAAGGGCGGATCACCATCATGACAACCAACCACATCGATCGCCTCGATGAGGCTTTGATCCGCGACGGCCGCATCGACCAGAAGTTCAAGCTCACGTATGCATCGCCTGAGGTTGCGGCAAAGTTCTTCAAACGGATCTTCGGGATGGTGCCGAAGGACGCCGAAGCAGCGGGAACAGGCCTGACTGCTCGCTCAATCCCTAACGGCATTTTCTGGAGCCTCGTTCGAACCTTCAATCTTTCCAGAACAAAGAGCGAAGATACGGCTGAACCCGATGGAGACGACTCAGACGAGGCGAGCGGGAAGCGCCTCTTGACCGAAACCGAGCTGGAGGAGTTCGCACAAACGTTCGCGGCTCATATACCACCGGATGAACTCACACCTGCCGAACTCCAAAGCTACCTGTTGCAGCATCGTGCGGATACTTCAGCGGCGGTAGAGAACGCCGCTGCTTGGGTCCGTGGTTTGCGAGAGTCCAAAGAGCCTCGTAAAGCCACCTCGGCTACGTCAGACGGTGGAAGCTCTGGTGGTGGTGACAGTGTCCCAGGGTCCTCTGGGAGATCCTCGGGGCAGCCTGTCGAGGAGCAGTTTGTGCTTACTCAGGACACAGCGCTGGAAAGTAGAGATGCAGAGCAAGCGTGGTTCCGGGGGAGCGAAGGTATGGACTTGAAGCCGGTTCACGATTCCTTGTCTGCAGATGGTCACCAATGTTTCAGTCGGTGGCCGTACGGCACATCATAAGGCGATTTTGCAAAGCAATGGCCAGCTGATACTCACTTGAATATAGCCCATCACCCCGTCCCAGCCAGTGGTGCATGGACGGTCGCGATGACCTCGAGGCCATTCACGATGACCGATGTAGAACCCCAACCTATCATGCAGGCAGCACGTCTCGACACAATATGGCGCTGGAGTGTTCCGCGGTCCAAGTGTTCCAATGCTGAGCTCACGATGCCGAGCTGGAGAGGCAGGCTCTGGTACTCGTCCCGTACTGGGCTACCTTCCTATGGCGCAGTGCAGGTTGTGCCGCAGTGAACTGAAAGAGACGCACGTGAGGTGACACATGTCCAATCGGCTTCGCGCCTTCGCATGCTGAAGGCCGCGGTACCTAGCAAGACTAAGCGAATGCATCTGTCAGCCGCACTCCCCGCAGCCTGCTGCCTGATGTCTCTGCATCTTTGCGTAGAGTGCTGTCAGCAGAGCCTGCTATCATGTCTTCCTCGCCTTACCCAGCATGTGGTTTGGTACCAAACCGTGTGCGCAGAACGGCCGAGCGCTTGAAGACCACACCAAGACAACATGGCCAGGAAAAGCTACCACGACAGCAACGAGAGGTAGGTCGCGTGACAGTCAATAGTTGCGACGTGACGCTGATATAAGGAAGTAACAGCAACCTGCCAGCCACGGTGGCCATAATAGCGGTCGTCTACAATCTGCTCTTTGCTATAACATGCTCCTACATACCGGATGACCCCATCTACCTTGGCCAGATTGCTTCGGTGTATGGATGGGCTGGCTGCGCACTGAGTCTGCTCGGCTTCGTTGGGATAGTGACAGTAAGCCGCCACAAGCTGCATTATTTGCTCACTCCGTGTTGACCACGACCCACAGAAGCAAGCCAAGCTGGTGGTACTCTTGGCCCATTGCATCCTCGTGGATACTTGTGTGACGGCATTTTGCCGCTTCTTCGCGCTCCTGTTATTCGTCGATGCGTTCTCGGAGGACAGCGTCTGCGGCGGTGCATATGCATCACCATGGCGGGACGAAGACCGCCTGTCCCACAATGTGACCACAGGCGCGATTTGGCAGAACCACGCGCTTCGGCCAACCTTCCAGGTGCGAGGCTGTCATATTGCGCTTGGTGGGGTACGTATGATGCTGGTCGTACTCTTGATGACCTTGGCGGTGGTGCAAGGAATGCTCGCGATAGCGATGCGGCGGCATGGGAAGGAGATTAAAACGGCGAAGGAGGAGACGAAAGGCCCGGCATCTTCGAATCAACTCGGGATGGAGCGTATATCGGAGAAGGCCTGAATGGCTTCCCGGCCACGTCAAGCCGTCCCATATCTCCGCTCCGCCGCTTCGAGAGTCAAGATAGGCACCTCCCGTCGGCGGTTCTGCCTTGGCTCGTCAAAGGCTGCAACACCGTCAGTCCTGCTCCAACTTCTTCCTCAAGCAAACTTACGACTCAGCTGGTACACCTCGCTCACACACCGCTCGCTTTTGCCCAGCCGAGCGATGGACCACGATAAAGGCGTATCCGACCCACTGTCCACTCGCACCAAGCACTCCACAACAACCCGAGGACAACTGGTACAAACGCCCCAGCATTCCCTCTCGTTCCAGTGCTGAAGCCTGTGGCAGTGTGCGCATAAAGTGCGGGGTATAGCAATCCAGTGCGGATGCTCTAAGTGGTCCAACGCGACGTCCAGTCGGCTTCCCGTGCGCTCATCCAAGCAGTACGGCATCCGGACCTCCATCCATCGGCCGTCATGAGCAGAGCAAACTGCCGCATCTTGCCGGAAGCAGCGAAGCGGCTGGACGGTTTTGCAGATCAGGCACCATCTTCTGCCTGTCTGCAGATGATTCCGCTCGTTGATTGCCCTTCGGACGGCGTTCCTTTCGCATTGCGGGAGCCTGTGCACATCATAGCCGGGCGGTGTCGGTACGGTGCTGTACAACCGCCTATTGGTGAGCTTCGGTGATATGCATCCCGAAGTTGGGAGGTACGACGCGATCAGCAAAAGCAGCTCGGTGGGAAGCGTCGCAAGTTCAATGGCCGCAGACAGTGCGTATGATGGTGGTGACGATGGCATCGGTGATGCTGCAGAAACTTGGTCGGTCGTCGCACTGTGAAGGGCGGTGGTGGAAGTTGCAACGTCGATGATTGCGCGATCAGCAGTATGTCGTAAGTCGGGAAAGCTTCCTTGGATCGCGAAAAGTATCTTGAGTAATGCAGCAAACGAGAGTTGGGACGGATCCGGATGTGAGTGATAAGAGCGGCGAAACGGCCACTCACACTTATACCGTAGATTCACAAACCTGTCTTATGCCAGTATTGGCCTGCGTGACGTTGGATGCTGTTGTCAAGCTTAGTACATTGCCATATCATCGGTACCGGCCAGGCAAACAAAAGCAACACCAGGACATGAGGTCATGCTCTCTCAGACGGGCATTTGTTGTCTCACGTTGGACATCCGGGACCAGTGCGTGTGACAACGACGTCAAAAGAGATTGTGACCACTTGGCGGAGAACGCCGGACCTTCTATGCGCATTGATGAGAACGAGTGCAATCATGGAGCACTTTCCTCGTGCCAACCGTAGGTTGGCCCAGCGCGAACCACAGAAAGACAGGCAGAATCCTAATGATGGTGAGGTTGCACTTAGACAGCAAACCCTTGTCATGTTCGTACAGATCACAATGGCCTCGGGACGAATGCCCAAGGCGATACTGGTGTTCCAAACCGGGTGGTAGGGCCAACTGAAGGAGTCGGCACGATATAAGCAGTTGGGTAGGTTATTTCTGCAAGAGGCTGTCAAGATCAAAATGACCTACCTCCGAAGCAGCTTTGATGCCCGATGCCTGAGAGAGAAAGCCGGTTGATGACCAGCGGACCGCGCCGTCGAGGCGGCAATCGCACGTGACGACCCGTGTCTCGGCCTGGGGTTCGGATGACCTGCATCACTGTATGACAGTCGCAGATGCAAATGCACAGCACCGTGCAGCGCGGTGACAGCAGCACAGAGGAAGAGTCTTCAAATGGCCGAGGTCTGTGGCTGCCATTTCCAAATAGAGCGACGTGCAGCTGGTGTCGCAACCACTAGCGTGGCTGTCACATGTCAGCTGAAATGCGATATGCTGTGCGTATACCGCGAAAGTCCTGGCGCACAAGATCTCCTCGACATTTGGTCATTGGTTCCGCGTTTGGGCGCATTTTCTGAGCTTCGATCGTCGTCTTTCTCTTGAATGATCTCGTCTCGACTGTCGTGAGTCGTCAAGGACCACCAAGAACCACCAAGGCGGCACGGTTCGGTTGCTTTTGGCGTTCCTTTTGACCACCATGACCTCCCTCTTCGCTCATAGCGTGCGGTAGATCCAATACATTGGTCAGCCTCTACTGCTCATCTGCAGCTCCGCCGCGGGGGTTGCAGCAAGCTACTACGGCACTGCATGTATTTCAGTCCAAGGTGTGGGCGCGCGTGAACGTGGACCGGATGTAACTTGTTGTAAACTACTGAAGATGCACCGACGTGAATTGCGGCCCCTAGATACAGAGAGTGCGGGCGCAGGTAGAAGCAGAGTGGAGGCAAAACTTGGCAAGCGGCGAGGCCGCCAGGGACCGTTCAGTTCTGATATAGGACTTTGCCGGCGTCAAAGGCGGGTAAAGCTTGGCCAATATGGACGGTGGCGCTCGCGTTGCTCGGCGTGGAATCAATGCTTCCGAGGGACAGTGGCGCGGTAAATGGAAGTAAAGACTAGAACTGACACGTCTTCGGAACACGCCGCTCAACATGGTGAACTTGTTCGTCGCACGCACCAGGTATCTACGGCACAATGGATGCATAGGAACGGTGGGGCAGAGCGTTAAACTTCTAGCGGCAGGCCGCAGGGGCCACGCAGGAAATGAAGGGTATCGCTACAGTAGTGCCGCTGTAGTAGTGGACTGTGGGTTGAGCAAAGCCGAGCGGCAAGGCGGAGATTTGGCTAGATGATTTCTGCCCGCGACGAGAGGGCTGTCGCTACCCTTTCTCGTCCCGCACCTCCAGTCCTTCTTTTCAGTCATCCCGCCGTTCGGCATTGAGCGCAGTCGTTCCTTTTGCTCTCTATCTTTCTGCGCGTACGTGTGTGGTGTGGAAGGTACGTCTCGAGCAGTCCCGGTTGTCACTTTTTCCTGTGCCGCTTCCCTGAAGAGAGGGGACTCGGGAAGATATACCAGAACAAGCCTCAGTACCCTCTTGGCTCTCGATTGGCGCTTGAGACGTTGATCGTCGTATCGAGAGTATAGTACATGTACTAACAGCGACCTCGCGAAAGCCCGCAATTTAGAATCCCTCCAGCTCGAGTCTATATACCTAATCCGACCCGACTACGATCCTTCCGAGATCAGAGCAACGACCGCCACCATGTCCTTCTACGACAACGAGGCCTCATGGGCCGCTCCCGCGCGGCAAGCGTCGTGGGAGCAACAACCGCCACCATCCCGCTCCGGCGCCGGCTCGGCCATGTCTCAGCAGCAGTCGGAAACGAACGCTTTCGCGGCGCAGTTCGAGGAGATCGATAGGGCGACGGACAACCTCATGAAAAGCGGGAAGTGGTTCCCGGGCCAGATGCAGCCTGCCGCGAGCGCTGCGTCAGCGGGTCCGCCTAGCCGCAGGGATAGCATGACTGCGGCCGGACGAGGATACGAGGGCTACGGCAGTGACCCGAGGATGGGCGGTGGACCGTCGAGGCAACAGTCGGTGAGCAGCGAGCAGGAAAGTGCGCGGCCTGGCTCTGCCGGTCTGCAAGGGTACTATGCCGGGCAGCGCTTTCCGGGTGGGAGGCAGAGTGAGGCCGAGCAGATGCTGCAGAGTAAGCGCAGGATGGCGGCGCAAAGGGAGCGGGAGCTGCGCAACTACCATCAGGAGCAGCAGTACAACCGAAGTAAGCCTGCAAATCACTTCATCTAGGAGTGAGGGTGCTAACGAAGCAACAGCAGCGGTTACGGGTGCGAAGACGGATCGCTCGATGAGCCCCAACACGATGAGCGAAGAGGACCGCCGCGAATTAATCGCACGCCAGCATCGCGCCCTCTACGGCGACAACTCGCAGCTCTACGGCACCGAGGGCTCCGGATCGCGTCCGCAGAGCCAGGATGCGCGTGTCTCAGGCGCCTCGGCTGGACGTGGGCCTTCGCCACTGGCCTTCGACCCCTACGCTGCGCACGCGCAAAGCGGCGCCGAGGGCGTCGTGCAAATGCCACCCCGCGACCGCGCCGCCAGCACCGCGTCTCCGGCCTCGAACCCACCGACGCAGCAGTCCTTCGCGCTCCTCAGCGATGCGCAACACAGCAGCCGGACGTCGAACTCCTCCCCCGGCGGCTCGCCACCCTTGACGCAAGGAGGCCGGAAAGGCAGCGTAGCCGGCGTCGCACCCATCGGCACCAGGCCAATCCAATCCTCCGGTGCCGGACCGGCGGGTGGGCTCAACAAACGCTCGACAACCCCTCTCGCGCCCTCCTCGCTGAGCTACGGTTATACGAGCGCGGACGCGCAGGGTGCCGCGCACGCCAAGGACGAGCGCTCCACTTCCTCCGCCTCCAACCCGCCACTCGCGGATAAGGGTGTTAGCGGTCTCGGGGGCTGGGGCAGCAATAGTGCCGTCTGGGGCTCCGGCAAAAATACGTTGGCTGTGCAGCCCTCTGTTTGGGGCTGAACGCGTTTGAAGGCAGGAGATGCGAACGAACGATGAAGATACAGAGATGATGGAAAGCGAATGCCAAGAAGGGTCAGCGGAGGAGTTCTTTGGTTTGGTGGCCCCGCGCGATGCATTTGCGCGTCGGTGTTGGTGTTGTTCGCACTGCTTGCGAACACCGGATGTGCAGATTTGCGCGTTTATTGGGCAAGGGCGTGTGCATGTGGAGGAGCGGGCTGTGTCTCTTAGGGGTTCCGCGTACTGTTAGCGTTCATGTGGAAAGGTGTTTTTGTTTGGGGAGGAGCTCTCTCTGCTTTGGTGCGTGGGGGGCTTCTGGTACACTTGGGTGGTGTCCACAGAAACGGCATTCCTATGGGCTGGCATGCGAGGGATGGGATGGGTGCGGGACACTTGGTTTGTTCTGCTTTGCACTATACCTTGTTTGCAGCGGGTAATATTGTTCAGGGGATGGGCTGGGTTCGGTAGGGGTGGCGAAAAAGCGGTTCATCTCTCAACCATTCTTCGAGCGGCTTCAGCTCGCCTTCGTTGCTCTTGCTCTGCTGACACCGTTCATGTTCCACCTCTGGATGCCTTTTGATGCGCGGATTTGAACATAGGTTCCAGTATGCTAACGCAGGTCGCTCGCCTGGCCTGTGTGCCCAGTACCTAGATATCTACCTCGGCCTGGACGCACGCTACGCCGACTTTCAACCTCCGACTTCAAGCTTCCACTGGTCATTCGCATTGGATATGTCCCTCACGACAAGCACATGCCGCGATCTGACGATGTATGTCTCCAAGCAGCCATCTCCTCATTCCTTTGCCATGCATGTCGCGGGAGATCGGCGTGGAGAGCCTGCGGGCAAAGGTTGGAGTCGCGCTCTTTCTCCCGAAGTACTGCTCATTCCACCAATCAGTGCCTCCCGTATTTCTTGTCTCTCCCTCCGATCTTGCAAGTTGCAAGAGTGTCCCTGAACCGCTCTGCTCTTGGTGCCGGGCTTGGGGTACAAAATGGAGAGCTTGGGTACCTTTCCGTGCGCTTTGCTCGCCCTGCGCACATTGCGGACATGGCTTCTCTGAAGTATAGTGCGGCATTGACTACCCTCATAGCAGCATCAAGCGCTTACCCATCGCCATACCAACCCGCCTTCAGCTGGGCAGAGACGAAACATCTCATCGCCTTCGGCGACTCTTACACCTACGTCCAAGGCACTCATGGCCTGCAGAACTACAGCTTCATCGGCGATGCCTTCGACTTCGGCTTCAGTGCTTCAGAGCTACTCTCGGACCGCATCGTCCAGAACCTGACAGCCACCGCCGAAGGAGGACCGAATTGGGTGGAGTACCTTACCGGTTGCGGTCTCAAGCCTGGGTTGACCAATCCGCGTGAGTGCGAGAAGCAGCTCTGGGACTTTGCATTTGCGGGCTCCGATATCAGCACGGAGTACACGCCGCTGCATCACAACTTCACCGTCTCGCTCGTGAACCAGACGAAGCAATTTCAGCTGTATGCCAACCCGGTGCTGTCGACCTTCGTCGATCCGGCGAAGACGCTGGTGGGTATCTGGATTGGCATCAACGATATCGGGGATTCGGCGGAGTATGATGTTGACTTCCCGACGTTCTATAACGAGCTCATGACTACGCTGTTCCAGTCCGTGCAGACAATCTACGACCTAGGGTATAGGAACTACCTATTCATGAAGCTGCCGCCGCTCAACCGGACGCCGCCGAATCTCATCCGTGCTGCTGGGCCGCTCCCAAACGCCACGATGGTGGATTGGTACGATCAAGCGTTGAGTAACCACTCGACCGTGTTCCACGAGGGGCACGCCGATAGCACGGTGATGGTGTTCGACACGACTACGTTTCTGAATGGAGTCTTGGACAATGCTGCAGAGTATAGGATCAAGAACACGACGGGGTACTGCGCGTCGTACAACCAGCCGTACATCGTTTCGGATCCGGCGATGTATGGGTGTCAGCCGCTGTCTGAGTATTTGTGAGTTCTTGCTCATCCACATCCCGTGCCAGAGCGATGCTAATGGGAAACAGCTGGTTCAACACAGGCCATATGACCTCGCACACGCACAAAATCTTGGCGGCGGAGGTGGAGAAGTTCTTGGATGAGCAGTGAAGGAAATTACGACTAGTTATGAGCTCCGAGGCGGCAACAAGGCTATGCCACAATAGAGCAAGTAGGGTGCAAGGCATAGCCAGATGGTCCTCTTGCATTGCGCACGTGATATCGAAGGCTTAGTCGAGTTGCACGTGCTGATCGGCGCCGGGAGCTTGCGGGTTCGCAGCTCCCTGAAGTTCCGACGTCACCTGCGGGCTGCGCTTGCGGTGCTTGCATTGGCCCTTAAGCAACTCTACAACGTGCAGAAGCTCTTGAATTGGAAAGCGTGAAGCGTAGGTCCAACGTCCATCTCTCCTTACTCTACCCAATCCCATCTCCATTCCTCACAGAGCACTCAAGATGCCACCCCACGTCATCCTCGCCATCAACGCCGGCTCCTCCTCCGTCAAGGTCTCCGTCTTCACCTACACCACGCCCACCGCCGACCCGACCGAAATCGCCGTCATCGAAGTCGCCGGCCTCACCGCCCCCCCCGCCACGCTGAAATACTCCCGCGGCGACCAACACATCAAAGGCCAAGAACTCCCCGACGTCGACAGCCAAGAGAGCGCCTACGAATACATCCTAAATCACCTCACCTCGGATGAAGGCCTGCAAGAGCTGAAACACCCCGACGACATCGAGTTCGCCTGCCATCGCGTCGTGCACGGCGGGGATTACGACAAGCCGACGCGGATCGATCGGGACACCTACCATCACCTAGAGGCGCTCTCGGACCTCGCACCCTTGCACAACGCCGGCGCGCTCACGATTGTGAAAGCCGTGCACGAGAAGTGCCCCAAAGCGACCAATGTCGCCTTCTTCGACAATGCTTTCCACCAGACGCTGCCCCTCGCTGCACGCACCTATGCCATCGACCCGAAGATCGCACAGCATAATAAGCTGCGCAAGTACGGCTTCCACGGGCTGTCGTATGCCTTCATCACCCGCGCCGTGGCCTCGCACCTCCAGAAACCGGCCGAAAAGCTGAACATCATCGCCCTGCACCTCGGCTCCGGCTGCTCCGCCTGCTGCATCCAGGGCGGGAAATCCATCGGCACGAGCATGGGCCTGACGCCCCTCGCCGGCCTGCCTGGCGCGACACGCAGTGGAGACGTCGATCCGAGCTTGATCTTCCACTTCACGCACGACGCCGGCAAACCCTCGGCGAAGAGCGCCAAGGGCATGCATATCACGCAGGCGGAGCAGATCCTGAACAAGGAGAGTGGGTGGAAAGCGCTGACGGGCACGACGGATTTCGGCGTCATAAGCGGGAAAGCGGCGGAGCAAGGGGCAGATGGATTGTACAAGCTGGCTTTCGACATCATGGTCGACCGGATCTCGGATTTCGTCGGGTCGTACTATGTCAAGCTAGGCGGGGAGGTCGACGCGCTGGTGTTCGCGGGCGGGATTGGGGAGAAAGGGGCGCAGTTACGGCAGGCTGTTGTGGGGAAAGTGTCCTGTTTGGGCTTTGCACTAGACGAGGCGGCGAATGACAAGCCGGCGGATGGGGTGGTGGTGGAGATTGGGAAGCAAGGGGCGAAGCATCGCGTGTTGGTTTGCCAGACGGATGAGCAGAGTGAGATGGCGCGAGAGTGTGCGCAGGGGGCTGATGGGTTGAGGCGGCCTGCACAGAGTTGAGTTGAGCGGAGCTAAGTTGGGATGAGTTGCACGATGTGATTGTTTAATGATGCAGAGCGACGGCGTTTTGGTTATGAATATTGTATAGAGTCGAAGGAGTATGCTACGGCGCCATGAGCGAAGAGCCATTGGCGCGTCGTCTGCGCTGCTTCCACTCCCAGCGTTTCCGCATCACGTCCAGACCGTGCAGCTGCCCAAGCGGTTCGTCTGCCCGAATGAACTTGCTAGCTGGTACTCCAGCATTGGGGTCGGTGGGCAGAGCAGGCTCACCGGGTGCTGGCGCGGGTGCCGGCGCCGGCGCAGCAGCACTCCTCTTCGGCTTGAACAGCAGCAGTATGAACATGCCCACCACGATCAGGATCAACAACAGCATGATCTTCCGCTTCGCTCCCTTCTTCTGGTAGCCCGTCGCCACTGTCAACTCCTTCTCGGCCGCCTTGACGTGCTCGGCCGTCCTCTCAACGTTATAGTCGATGCGATCGAGGAGGGAGCCCTGATCGATAACCATGCTATTCAGCTCTTGGAAGATATTCGACATCTCGATGACGCCCTGCGCGATCTTCTCGATCTCGCGTTCGCGTTGCTCGATGGCGGAGTCGAGGACGCCTGTTCGGCGGCGGACTTGGGCGGTCTGGAGGAGGGTGCTTTGGGCGGAGGAGCGGTCGGTTTCCGAGTCCATCATCGCGGGGTCGGTGTAGGGGTTCTGCGCGAGGGGCGTTCCGGCGCGGTCGATTGGGGTGTTCATGCCGCCCAGCGAGCGGAGCTTTTTGAGGTAGGCGGACTGCTTCTTCCTGAACAGCGTGCTCACATCGCCCACACGTGCCGCCAGCGACATCTTCAGATTCCGCGCCATCTTCTCGTCGGCCTGTGATAGAGTCCCGCCCTGCTGCTGCTGCTGCTCGCGCACCAAGGCGTCGATCCGCCGAATCCGGTTCTGACACGTCGTGAAGCCTCGCGTGATCTCCTGCGTCAGACCCTCAATCCCCCGCTCCTCCTTCGCCTTCACGCTCTCGTCGTCGAAGCCGGGCAGGACGTGCTTGGCGTGCAATTGCTCCAGGCGCTTCATCTTGCCGGCAATCTCGCCCAGCTGCGTGCTGATCTCGTCCTGGATGTCCAGCCAGCGCGGCGGCAGGAGGTCCATCTCAATGACCGCATCGCCGTCGGTATCCTGGTTGAACATGAGGCCGGCGCGCTCCGAGTCGCCATCGCTGTAGCGGGCATGGTTGCTGTTGCTGTTGCTGTTGCTGTTGCTGTTGCTGTTGCTGCTCGGGCCGGTGAGTCGCGTGCGTTTGGCGGGGTGGTGCGTGTAGGACTGGCGGTAGGAGATGAAGCTGCGGTTGCACGTGGATCAGCACGTGCGCCAGGCATGTGGATATCGTCAGCGATGTAGTGGCGGCCGGGCGAACGTACAGGTTCGTGCGGTCCCTCCACGCGCCCATCTTGTCGGTGGATGACATGGTCGTCAGCGTGACTGCCCGAGGACTAAGTGCATCATGCACTATCGTTGCCTGGATGCGAGGCACACGGTCAGCATCTCACAAGTCAAGAATTGTAAGTCTCCGGGTGGGCGGTTCAGCTGTGCAGGGCAGGTGCGTGATGCTGAGGCCAGACTCCAGTCAATCATAATGAGGCAGCTACCTTCCTGGCGGAAACGTGACCGCAGACCCGGCCGGGCGTTTCCGCAGCAGGGCTGAGTGAGCGAGCGAGCGAGCCTGGCCGCCCGCTTTCCCTTTCCCTTTCCCCAGGCTACGACAATCGGGCAGCCCACTACCGCCCGAGCAAACAATCACATTAAAAGCCTAGCACCCCCTCGCAAGAAACACTTCGACACCCATTGCGCTACCTTGAGCCCCAACATCTCACCTGCTACACTCCAAGCGACCTGAATAACAGCAAACATGGTACGATTGAGCCACCCCGCACGCGCTGCCCCACCATGGGAAACAGAAACCGACCGAAACAAAACAGCAGCTGCGGCATTGGTAGATCGCGATATAGGAGTGCTATAGCTGACTGCATGCTGATGACAGGCCGACTCACTGACTGAAGAGCAAGTGTCCGAGTTCAAGGAGGCCTTCTCCCTCTTCGTAAGTCCCACCGCAGCCTCGACTCACAACACCCCCACACCCATGCCCACAGCATGCTGACCGGTGAACAGGACAAGGACGGCGATGGTGCGCCCACCCCCCTCTAACCCCACCACCACCACTCCTTCCACCTCCCCACTGACACACCCGCACAGGCCAGATCACCACCAAAGAGCTCGGCACCGTCATGCGCTCGCTCGGCCAGAACCCCTCCGAGTCCGAGCTGCAGGACATGATCAACGAGGTCGACGCCGACAACAACGGCACCATCGACTTCCCCGAATTCCTGACCATGATGGCGCGCAAGATGAAGGACACCGACTCCGAGGAGGAGATCCGCGAGGCCTTCAAGGTCTTCGACCGCGACAACAACGGCTTTATCAGTGCCGCCGAGCTGAGGCATGTCATGACGAGCATCGGCGAGAAGTTGACGGACGACGAGGTGGACGAGATGATTCGGGAGGCGGACCAGGATGGCGATGGGCGGATTGACTGTGCGTATACCAATCTATCTATACCCACTGTCCCTTCGCGCTTGTGGCGGTGGTGGGTTGTTGAGGGTGCACGGACGGCATACTGACTGGATACATGACAGACAACGAGTTCGTCCAGCTGATGATGCAGAAGTAGCGCACCTGCTACATCTCGGCCGAAGCGGTGCGCCTCTTCCACGCCGTGCGCACGCTTGTGCGCGAGCGCGCGGCCTACGAGCGCCAGCGCGCGGCATGGCCCTCCTCCAGCCGTCGCGCATCGGTCTAGCATCGACAACACCTATACCTTAGGTCACGAATCTGGTGGATGAACTTCTTCGGGGCAGAGGGGCATGGGGCATGACCGTAGCGGGCATCCAGGTTGTGAAAGCGTGCATCATCATCCCATTCCCATTGAAGCCCTTTTTTTCCTAGGCTGGATTTGCGGCATCTCTCTCTGGCAGAGCTAAGCGGGTTCGATTGGCATGATACCTCAGTAGTGTTGAAGCTGTCTCCGAGCACATCTCTGTCACAATCATCCCCCCTCGCCATTCGGCCAGCGTAAGCCATGCGCCTGGTTCGATTCCTACCACTGGCTTTGCCAACGCGCTCCAGTCCGTTAGCAAAGCACGCAGGGGTTTCAGCGAGAGGCATCACCCAGCATTATTATCATCTGCCCGTGACACTCGCCGCCGTTGACGCGCCCAAAAGGCATGCACGATAGCACACAGAAGGGATTTGCCACGCACCGGATAAGGGCCAAGAGCCACATGGAAACACTGTACAAACGCGCTCTATCTGTACAGGAAATATATGGGGTATCGTATATGAAAGCATCAATCATCTGAGTACCCCTCCCCTCACCAGGCCGTGATATCCTCGACTTCCGCCTCGCCAACGGTACTAGCCCTGACCTCTTTGGGCTGTTCCTGTTGCTTGGGCGGCCAGTTGACAGGGTCCCGCGACATGATGTCCGGCAGCTCGCGCTTCAAGAAGTCCAGCAGGAGTTTGTTGACCTTCTTGAACTCGAGCAAGAAAGCGTCGTGGCCCTCCGGACTGTCGATGGTTTTGAGCTCGGAGTTAGGTATCGCGGCGGCCAGCTCCTGCTGCTCGGCGTACGTGAAGAGGCCGTCGGACTGGATGCCCAGGATGAGCGTCGGTTGCTCGATCATGGCCAGCGCGGCATCCAGCGTCTGCTGCGAAGGCGGCTCGGCAATGTCTGTGCGGCCGCGCGAGACGTCATGGGTGTCGAGTTTGCGGGTGATGGCGATGTAGCAGTTGGCGTCGAAGCGCTTGATGAACTTCTCGCCTTGGTAGCGCAGGTAGGATTGCGCGGAGTAGTAGGTGGAGATGGGCTTCTTCCTGTTGTTGTTTGAGGGCCGGGGTGGTGGTGGGCCGGGGAGTGGCGTGGCGCCGTGGAATTGCGGGTCCGTGACGGTGGTGGTGGTGGCCGGGGCCGGTTCTAGGGAGTCGATGGAGGACGCCAGGGAGTCGCTCCGGCTGGCGCGTGACGAGCCGGCGTTCCTGTGGCCGTCGTTGTGGATGGCGAAGTGGTCATTCGAGGGCGTCGCGGGTCGTGTGGAGCCGTTGATGTTCTGTCTGCGTGATGCGTCGGGTGTGTTGCGGCCAAAGCGTGTCTCGAAGGAGTCCCGACTTCGGTATGTGAGTAAAGCAGACATGCGCGCAGCGCCCAGGCCAGCAGCGGGAGGATCGTCGAAGGGGTAGTAGCCGTCGTCGTACTTGGGGTCGCTGTAGATGCTCTGCCGTTGCGCTTCGCCCCAGCTGATGCCCCATGCGCTGTATCTCGCAGACGTCGCTATCGGGACGATGCTCCGCACGTAGTCTTTGCCGAAGTATGCGAACTCCAGGACCAGCATGCCGCCCATCGAGCCTCCAATGACTGTAGCGATCTGCTTCACGCCGAGATCGTCCAGAAGGAGCTTGAAGATATTGACATCGTCCCGGACGGTAGTCAATGGGAACTCGGGACCATAGTGCTCGTTCGCTGGGTCGCCATCTTTGGCCGTCACCGGACTCGCGCTGCCATAGGGACTCCCCAGGCTGTTCATGCAGACGACAAAGAAGCGTGACATGTCGAATGCTCTTGCCTCTTTCCCCTCCTCACCCGGACCTCCCAGTAAAGGGCCCCACCAGTCTCCCACATCCGCGCTGCCGGTCAGGGCATGGCATATGACCATGGCATTGTCTCGCTCCGGGGACAGGGTGCCGTAGGTCTTGTAGGCGACGGGGACATTGTGGAGGGTGACGCCGGACTCAAGCTGGAACGAAGGGACTATGGCGATCGATTGATCGGGTATGAAGCTCACGAATGGGTTCTCGGGCTGATCTTGTGAGGTTGTTCGTACTATGAGGGTGTCAGCTGCCTGGTCAAAGAACTTGGCATGAGGACAGTCACTCACGGTACTTTGACGTGCCATTGGCGGCGCACGATGCGCCGTTGGACTTGGCCGTCGACATCATTCGGCTTTTATGTGATGGCGGAGTCGGGGGAGCACTTTCGCAGGCCGTCACTCATATTCGTGCCCGATATATGAGTCGACGACATAATGCTCACCTATTTACCATTTTACGCCGATGTCGCCGGGTCCGCCGGCGACGATAAGGTATCACGGACCCGTCGGCCCGCATACGGCAGCGACGGCAAGGGCCGGCATTTGACGGGAAATGCCGACTGTCTCAATCAACTCGCCCTGCTCCTCTGCATCCACAACGTCTTGTATATGGAATCTCCTCCGTCAACGCTCCGTCAATGCTCCTTGGCACGCGCATATAGCCCAGCACCGGCATGAGGCAGGATGGGCCTCGCAGTGGCACACCAGTAGCAGTTGGTCGATGTGTTGCATTGCCAAACGCTTTCGCGCTTGCATGAACTGCTAAAAATCGCCACCGAGGTAGGAGTAGTGTCGAAGCGACATACTGGCAAGTTCCTAGTGCACATAGCTTTGTACTACACTTCCAGCAACTTCCAGTTCCATATTCTCTGATTAGCCATTTTTCACGAACAAAGAGTCTCGGGGTGGATAAGTAGGCGCCTCTCATTCCTGGAGAACAGAGTGACCAAGCAGCCAGCTACCGTTCATGCAGACTCCAATGCAGGGAAACACTCAATCACCCCCATTCGAGCCTTTCGATCTGGTGTGGAAGCCTGCCGAATTCATCGCTCGCCAAGGGCCCAAACCAACCAACTACTACGGCATCCTGAACCGCATACTGGTCTACCACCGCGACAGAACACTGCTTGTCAGATACCAACCTACCGTTGCCCGCAAGTTCCACGGCTGCGGCCTAGACGACTGGAGCACACCCGTGGACCTTTGGCTCGCGAATGAAAGGTCTTTGAGGGACGACCTAACCATGTACAACCGGCTTGAGGACCTCATCAAACAGCATCTCGGCCTGACTCTTGGGCTCGACTGCAACGACGACATGCTGCTCTACCAAGGCGATACACACCATCTGAAGCCGCGCCCACACGAGGTCCTAGGCGACGACACGTCACACAGGATCATTTTGACGGTGCTGCGGGTGGAAATTCTTCCGAGTGTTGCGTCGCATCCTGTTGCGGACAAATCGATATGGAGGGAATGTCAGTGGCTCCACCGTGATCAGATTAAGGGGATGGAGCGCGAAGAGTTTGGGCCGTTAGGTATGCAAGACTGGTTGCTACAAGGCTTCTCACCAGCGTCGGAGATGCAGGGGCCACCACAGGCTCCTCACGAACCTGCAGATCAACAGCCACGCCATGGTTATGACTCCCGTCCTTGACCAGGAAGCCGATGTGGAGATGGCAGACGATAGTGCAGGCAGCAGGCCAATCGGCGACTCAGATAACGATGCTGACGATGAGCGGCAAAGGACGGAATGAGAGATGAAGCTGATGGAACAGCTTTTGTGGAGGTAGTGAGATCCACGGTCAACGCATGGCTCAGCCGTGACGACTGCGGTCAAGACTGGTCACTAGTGTGTATCTTGCATCCTCCATACACTCCTGGTCGGAGCGGCTGTGGCCCTGTCCCAGTATGTGTGAGCTGATTTCCGCAATAATGAGGAAGCAGAGCTTGCTCACGTACAACAAAGCTTTGATGTCTGTTTACGCCTTGGTGAGACCCAGGCATACAGACAAGAGCGCTTTGCAGAGACACTCGCATCGCTCTCGGGCATGTCGTGTCCTTAACGCAGCAGCGAGAACTCGTCATCATCCCACACAGGTCGTTGCTTCTGGCGCTGCCCTTTCTTCATGTCATCGATGACGGCGTGGACCTCCTGAGCCGTCACCGCATACTCTCCGCCCACCATCATCTGTCTCGCCCACACCTGGTTCCTCAGCAGCCCGTTGATCTCATCCGCTTGCCCGTACAACGCGAGCTGCGCTAACGCTTTCAACAACTTTTGCGGCCACTCCATGACCGGTAGCTGCGGCTTCAGTGTGCGGTCCAGCAGATCCTCGAGGTCGCCCATCCACGCGAGCCTCACTTGCGTCAAAGCAATGGACCGTGTTGCTTGTTTGGAAATTGGCCTGGCGAATAGCGCAAGTGGTGCCAACTCATACTGGTCATCAATCGTGCTGTAGGCTGGCTGGTCGAACAATGATACGAGATCATCATTGTCTACTCAGAACATGTTCGAGTTAGCATTGCAGCACATTGACAATGGATGGAAGCATCAACCCAGTTTCCCCTGCTGGGTTGCTTAGGCTCTCATTGGCGTACCTGACTGTGCTTCTGCGGCGAGGGACCTCAGTCGGGCGAGATCGGCGGAGAAGAAGTCGAGCGAGGAGTCCCCAAGCGGCGCGGCTTCTCCCGGAAAGGAGTCGAAGTCGAACAGAAGATTCATAGTGGCGAGAGAATCTTCGGTGAGTGGGACTGGGTCGAGCGGCAGGTCCGTAGGTAGGACCACAGGTAGAACAGAGTCTGGGATCGTCGCATGGTCGGTAGGGTCGGCTTCAATGGTGAAAGGCAGAGGAGCGTTTCTCTTTATCTTCTTAGTCCTGAGTGGGAGGACCACTCCATGGCCCGCCTTGCGCTTGCGATTGCAACGGAACATCGTGCCTGCGCGTGGACGGTGATGCTAAAACACGATGAGTGAGCGAGTTCATTGGTATCAAAATTGCTGTGGGTGGTGGATGAGCACGTGCAACCAGTGACGTCGATCGGCTGTCACATGAAGCAACCTCACTACACGCCCGCCACCTCGGGTGAAACCCGGCTTTGCTTTCTGCTCCCTATATAATTAACAGGTTCCCGGCGTGACTTTACTGATCAATCAGTCGTTTGAGCTCGGGCCCGGCTCAAGGTCGTTCATTAGGCCCTGGGAATTCGTTCCCAGTCGCATCGAGGGCATCTGGGGGTGCTTTGCAGCTCCTGCGTACGACAAGCCATGAGCGGAGGTACACAAAGCGGTTGAGACAGCTGCGGGCATGGATTTACATGCGTTCGCCGCGCGTGTACGCGTTCGACCCGCGAATAATGTGCAAGCTTGCTTGTGCATATAGTGCAATGGTGTAATGAAGGGTCCCTCAGAGAGGTTGTACCCTTCCCCGGAGTAAAGCATGATGGGACGCTGTCATGTGATCTTAGGTTTTGCCCCAGATATGGACACCATCTTCGTCAGTCCATATGTACTCCATAGCAAGTCGTACTCTGACTCACAAACTTCCAATGTATGGTCATCGACTCGGCCCGCCGGCAGTGATTGCACGTGTCGAATGCTTCGGATACCACATATTGTCGAAAGGTATCAACGGCAGGATCGTACTGGGAGTCCGTCTTGTTCATTCTCCTGGTCGGCTCCACGTCATAATCGGTTGGCCCAGCAGTGCCACGCATCACGTATCGGAAGAGAAAAACTCAAGGGTGGTTCGACTAGCAAGACGGCATCGGCCGTGGTGATCAGACTCTTGCTACCAAGGAGGATGGAAGCAAAGTGCCAGTCTCTTTCACGTATGCTCTATGCCACCCGAACCCTGGAAAGACGCCATCGTGTCAGTGCAGCAGGCCGCAGGCTACTCAGCAACGTCGGCCACCAGTCAGCAGCACCAATGGTTCCGGTGACCGGGTGCATTGGTGATGTTGTTCTAACGATTGAATGCCTGTGCTATCCGTGACGGTTCCAGCACGACGGGCAGCACCACCTTCCATCCACCTTATGACGCGGATCTACACATCGCGCATGGTACCACCCTTTCGGCCGGCCAAGATGGCACGCTCTGCGTTCGCAGCGCACCATATGACCGCGACTGACCCTGTCGCATATCCGACATTGAGCGTCACCAATGCCGTCAACGCTCAAGCTGCCATCGCTCTCCGGCTTCTCATTCACCAAGCTGCGACACTGGGTGCAACTATTTTGTTCCTGAAGCCACCTGTCTAGGCACGCATCGTGGTGGAGGTGGCCGCATGGCAGCCACGAGGTGAGATCCAGTGGCCCGAACCTTGAGTTGCAGATGACACACTCCTTTTGGTCCCCTGACAGTGGCGTACTTCCGTGCTCCTCCAGCCGGCTGTTTCGAATACGGATGATGTCAGCTCTCGCTTGCAGGCTGGCCGAATTGCTAGTGTCTTCCTCGTCCGCGCCCATCACAAGGGCAGCCCCATCGTCGGTGAATAGGAGTACGACGCCGTGCTGTGGTGCTAAATCGTTATCTTCCGGGTCTTCGTGCAAGTCTCCCTCCTCTGTCTCGTCATAGCCGAGCTCCCTTTGCCGTTCGTTGAGGCGATTGTAGAGGCTCGCCGACCATGCCGTCTCTTGAGAGCCGCCGAGATGGACTACAGCCAAACCATCGTCAGCTATCGGTGCAGCGCGGCATCAGTCTGCTCACGTACCTTGTAATACTGGTCCCATTCCGCTGCCATACCCAAGCCGATGCAGAAGATGCACGGCCTGTATGGAAATGCACCCGCTGCGTTGTATTATATCCTCTCCGTCAAGCCGTCCACTTCCCAAACTTTTGACGTGGTTGATATCCATCCTTTGTCGCAAGCAGGGAAGGCACAGGCGTCCGTTGGGATGTGCATTCTCAGCTCTGCCGCAGTGGGCCTTGCAAGTAGTGTGTCTGCCTCACAGGTAAAGGTCTGAAGTGGATGGCGCGGCTGGAAGTCGACCACACCAGCTACATGATCCGGATCACGGCCACCACTGTTGTCATCGGAGCCCTCGTCATCAAGATTGGCAGCTGTTTCATTTTCGTTGGGTAGTTGGCAATACCCATTCGAAGAGCGACACACATACTTGACGATGCCGCCACGGACCCAGAGCTTCGGAGACAACGCTCCGATGAGGTACGTGTTGGTGTCGTCTGCTGTGATGAAGGTATCGTCGAGCTCGCAACACGTCATTTGACCCTTGTTGATGCTGACAGGCAGTAGAACAGAGGCACGTCCTCCTGGTCTGAGTACCAGGAGCAGATCTCCCGGCTGTAAATCTGCGATCGCCACGCATTGCGGATCTGTAAGGTCCATCAGCGTATTCAAAGAGCCTGGGATGACGCACTCGCCGACGAAGGCACAAGCTCCAGTAAGAGCAGCCACTTCAACTAATGTCAGAGCTCGCCATGGAATCTATGCGCACATCATACTTCTCTTTGGTACTGCCATGCTACTGCAACCGCTTGTGCTCGTCCGGCCTGACTCCATCTCCAAGCGCCCACCACGATCTGACTCTATCTCGAAGCATCCACCACGACCTGACCAGCATGAGAAGCAACCCCTCCGATGACTGCTAAAGCTTGCTACGAGCACCGTAAGCGGCCGGCTTCTGACCCTGAAGCCTCCCGTGTCACCCATCGCTCTGGAAGCGCCAGGCTCACGTAACGCTCATTGTTGAAATCACAGCCTCGGAACTGCGGATGGGTATGAATAGTGCGTGATGGTTCTGCCAGTAATACGGCCAAGGCCCGTGGTGAAATAGGGTTTGGCTGCCATATGGTGGAAGCAAAGGTGCCAAATCTCTATGGTGTATGCTCTATGCGTCTGGCGACAGCATTAATAGTACAGACCTTTCCTGCGCCGGAAAAGATGCTTCAACGCACGTAGCATCCCGTGGACGCCCAGTCAACCTACTCCTTTCCATTACATCTCGCCACCAGGTGCCCCCTGGTGCTGCTTCGACCTCCCACCTCTCCTGCCTGGTCCCATACCGCCTCTGCCGCGACCTCCACCATTCGCCCGACCAGTCGGTGCACCTGCATTCGGATCGACGTTTCTGCCTCCGCCAATCTGCCTAGTCACCGGCCGCCCACCGCCATTCTGCGGCCGCCTTGAAGGGCCTTTGTCGACCACACCCACGTTCAACCCTGGAACCCCTCTAAGTCCCATCTTGCCGACGACCATCTTGTCAATCATGGGAGGCTCTGGGCAACCCATCGCCGCGGCATACTGATTCGACTCCGCGACAAGGCCAGCAGGATCGAGACGAAGCTGCTTGAGGAAGCTCTTGTGGAAGCCGAGGTAAGCTTGGTAGGCCTTGTTCTTAGTCTTCTCGTCCACATACGCCATCGCCTGGTCTACCGATGGCGCAGCCTGCGAGGCGATCGCAGAGATCTTGACCTGGTACGGCTGGATTGGCAGGTGCCTGTTGACAGACAGGAAGTACTTCTCCCGGTCCGTGAGCAAGATGACAGCGCGGCCGTCGGTGCCGGCGCGAGCTGTGCGGCCAACGCGGTGGACGTACTGCTCGCCGTTGCTTGGCAGGCCGACCTGGATGACGAGTCCCACGTTTGGAAAGTCCATGCCACGGCCGATGACGTCGCTGGCGAACATCAACCCGGAAGATGCCTTCTTAAACTCCTCCGTCGTACGAGTGCGCACATTCTGGCTGAGACGTGACTGTAGCTGGTAGACCTTCATGGAGCTGCCGACGAGCTTCTCAAAGAGGTCGTGCATCAGTGCGACGCCGTTCGCAGTAGTACCGAAGATGATGGCTTTGAAGTTGTTGGGTGATTGCTGGCGCTCCTGCTCCACAAGCGCGTACAGGCTGGCGAAAGTGTCGCTGATGGATGGTATGACGACAGAGTACTGCGTGACCTGGTCGATGGTAGGTACTTCGTTCGGGTCCACGGTCGTGAGGTGCGTGTAGTCCGCTTTCAACACCTTGCCAAGCACGCCCTTGATCTTCTCCGGCATTGTCGCGCTGAAGCACATGCCTTGCCAGCCCTTCGCCTTGGGTGGCAAAGAGCGGAGGATCTGGGTGATGGCGGGTAAGAAGCCAGCCTCGAGCATAGTGTCGGCTTCGTCGAGGATGACGGTGCGGATGTTGCTGAACCTCTGCGCCACATACGAGTCGGAGAGGTAGTCATTCAGGCGACCAGGAGTAGCAACGAGAACGGTTGGCTTGCCGTTCAAGAAGGCTTTGAGGTTCTGCTCTTTCTTCGTGCCACCAAACGCCGTGTGACATTCGATGCGCTGTGGGAGCTGGGTCGTGAGCTGGTCGCATTCCTGCGCAATCTGGAGGGCGAGTTCGCGGGTCGGTGAGACGATGAGGATGCCGACCTGTCCTGCTGGGACGGTCTGCTCTGTGAGGAGGGAGTGCAGTGCTGGCAGCAAGAAGGCGATCGTCTTGCCCGTGCCGGTCTTGGCTTGTACCAAACAATCCGACTTGAAGCTTGGCATTTCTGTGAGGACCTTCTGCTGGACGGGCGTCATGTACCTAGGGGTACGAGATTAGCACTGCTGCGTCCCGAGGTGCTGCTACATAGGTTCGAGATGTAATCCAAGCTGCTGACGGCCGCTTCACAAGTCGAGGCTTATCGGCTGAGCCTGGACAGCAACTTGGATGTCCGCCACCAAGAGTGTATATGTTCTGCAGTCTTGAGAGTGACCGTTCTTACTCGTAGCCCATCTTGTCTAGCGCGTTCAGCAGAGGTTGTTGAAGCCTCCCTGCCATGCTCTTGTATGTCTGCGCATTCTGCTCCTTCAGAGTCGCGGTTGAATACAGCGCTGTCGCCATGGTGGGCGGGTGTGCGCGAAGTGGTGGTGTGAAAGTGGAGTGTAGGAACGGAGCTGCTACTCTGTGGCGGAGAATGATGCGTATGCTGGAAGGCAAAGCAAACATTTGTGGTGGATGAAGTTTTGGTTGGAAATTTCGTGCAAAGGAGAACCTGAAGTCGCTCTTGCCTGCATTCAGCGTTCACATGCCAACGCGACCAGTTTTGCGATTCAGTCGCGCATTCACGTGCCGGGCGTCGCTGGGTAGTCGCGGGTCGCTGGTACTGTATCAGGAGCGTTTCTGCCAGACTATGCACCGCGCGATGCTCGAGATGGAAGGCAAAGGGAGTCGTGCTGCAGGAGATGGCGCGCGCGCCCTGTGACTGCCCGCCGGACGCGTGCATCTGCCGCCGACCTCGGTCCGCACTCTACTCCATCTCAACACGCCAGAACATATAAGATATGCCGCCTGCCTCCAGACTAGCTGCAATGCAGTCAAGCAATGGAGAAGAACGAGAGCCACCTTGAGCAATCCACGAGGCCTCCAGCCCAACATGCGAAGGACTGGAATGGGAAAGATGACCCAGAAAACCCTCGCAACTTCTCTCTATCGCGGAGAGTGTTCTCTACCATCGCCGTCACCTTCCTGGCTTTCGTGAGTACGTTTGCAGCGTCCATGTACAGTGCCGGCATTGCGGAGGTCTCATCGACGTTCAACGTTTCCGAGGAGGTTGCCATCTTACCGCTGTCGCTGTACAACCTGGGCCTCGCAGCCGGCCCACTGATTGGCGCCCCATTGAGTGAGACGGCTGGCCGGAAGGTCGTGATTCTGATTACACCGCCCATCTTCGCCCTCTTCACGCTCGGAGCAGGCTTTTCGACCAATATTACCAGCCTTGTGGTCTGCAGATTCTTCGCAGGAGTCTTCGCAGCACCAGCCGTTGGCAATGCCTCCGCGACAATTACCGACTACACTGCTGGCAGGTACCGAGCCATCTCCATGGGCTTCTACTACTCGGTGCCGTTCTTCGGGGCAATGCTAGGACCACTAGTGGGCGGCTTTGTTTCGGAAGCGAAAGGTTGGCGCTGGACACAGTGGACGACGATCTTCTTCATTGTGGCTTTCTACATACCTGTGCTGTTCACCAAAGAGACCTACAAGAAGACTATCCTGCAACGCCGAGCGAAGAAACTGGGTGTTGAGGGTCCGCCACATATCGAGCGATCTATTGCAGAGACCTTACACCACTTCGCCACTACGCTCCTTCTCCGGCCCATACATATGCTGCTCACCGAGCCGATAGTGACACTCGTATGCATGTACAACGGCTTCCTGTTCGGCCTCATGTACACCTTCGTCGTCGCCTCACCGTGGGTCTATCAGCACTACTACGGCTTGGGTTTCACAGGGCAGAGCCTGTCCTTTCTAGGCCTCATCACCGGCGCTCTTCTCGCACCATTTCCGCTGATACTCGTCGACCTTGTCCTCTATCAGCCTCGCCTCAAGCGGTTCCACGAGACTAAACCAGAAGATGAGCGCTTCCCGCCCGAACATCGACTGTATCCGGCCCTTATTGCTTCCTTCTTGCTACCAGCCTTCCTTTTCTTATTTGCCTGGACCGCGCGCCCCAGCATTCACTGGATAGTCCCAATCGTCTTCCAGGGCCTTGCAATCCTCGCAAGCTTACTTATCTACGCCTCAGCGAACTTGTTCATGATGGATTCCTACGGCCCTTTGTACGGCGCTTCTGCGGCCGGTGCAGCCATGCTGTCACGTTACACGCTATCTGCGGTCTTCCCGCTGTTCAGCTTGCAGATGTACAGAAGCTTAGGCGTGGGCTGGGCGACGAGTCTACTGGCATTTTGTACGCTGGCGATGGCACCAATACCTTGGCTGTTCTGGCGTTGTGGGGAGAGGCTGAGGGGAAGGACGAAGTATGAGACAAGCGCCTAGCACGCGCTCGTGACAACGATCCTCACCAACAGCACTGGCGAGCGTATTCTTACAGCTTGCTTTGCGCAACTAATCTACCATTGACCGCCATCGTCATCGCATACACCGCACTCAACACAGGGACATCCATCTCGAACTCCCTCGCCTTCTTCATCGGGTACCCCAGAATCACCTCGACCTCCAGCGGACGCCCTCCTTTAGCATCGGTATGCATGCTGCTGTAGATGCCCGGCATAGCCAGGATCTTGTCCACCAAGCTATCGGCTAGGTCGTAGCCGATCGGTACATCACAGCGTTTCGCCACGTCGATGACCTCCCGCATCAGGCGCTTGGTCATGGGAGTCGCTTCCGGCGAAGACTTGAGCCATGTCTGGGTGTCAACGTCGGTCAGGGTTGTTAGTGGATTCCATGCAGCGTTCCATACGACTTTCTCCCAGCGCTTGATCTGGATATTGTCCTCGACTTGGAAGACAGTGTTGCCTTTCGTCAGGAAGGCAGCAAATGCATCGAGCTTAGCCTTCTCGAGCTTATGGTCCACATTCGGATTCGGGAACAGTCCCATCTGCATGTCCTCGGATTTCGTATGCTGGATCAGGCCGGGCGAGACTTGCGTGGCGCCGACCCATGTCACGCAGCTGAGGATCGTGTTGTTTGGGTACGTGTGACGGAAGGGCTCCTCGTTGCCCACGCCATTCTGTATGATGACGAAGGTCGTATTGTCGCCAACCACTGGCTTCAGGATCGGAGGCACCTTGTCTGGGTTGACGGCTTTATGGGCGCAGACAATGTAGTCGAATTTTGTTGTGGAGTCCGCTGGCGACTTGAGCACTGAATACCTGTTAGCAGCTGTGTTAGCCCTCTCACGCGTCTGGTGGCGAGTTGTACCTTGATCGATCTCGACTTTGTGATTGCCATGGTTTTGGCTCTCGATCAGTAGCCCCTGTACTCTGTCAGCCAATTCGAAGGTGAGCCCACTGCGTCTGCCGGCATCTCTCACATTCGCCTTTACACTGTCATAGTTTGACCTTGCCACCACACTCAACGACACATTCGGGTTCTGGCCCAGAATGAAGGCATAGAAGCCACCGATGCTGCGTATCTTGATCAGTGTCAGTACCAATGCCGTTAAACCGAGTGTACTTACGCCCCGAGTCCGAAAAGGAGGACTTTTGTCTGTTGTTGGTCCGCCATCTGAGCGTCTACATGTGTGAATGGTCACCCATAATAACGGTTTTCTATGCCAGCACGACCACCTCAATTGTCGGCCATTGAGTTCGGCACGTATCTCACCGAGCCGTTCGCCTCGTTGCGGGGCAGTGTGAAGGAAGGGTGCCCCCAACGCAACCAGACGACACCCTTGTCCACGACGAGTCATCTTGGCGGATATGTTCACAGATGCCGACCGGTGCGCGCGTGACCAAATGCTGAAGGCGAAACGTTCATTTCGTGGGCTTGCATCGTTGGCGGAAAACCCACATACCACGAGCCCTTGTTCAGCGTTCTCCGGAACACCCACAAGACTGACAGGTCGGGTGCATCACAGAGGCTTCGACCGCCGCGTCTCGAAGTATTCTAAAAATCATGTCAAACACCCTAGATCTCTTCTCCCTCAAGGATAGGACGGCCTTGATCACAGGAGCCACTCGAGGAATCGGCCAATCGCTCGCTCTCGCGCTTGCAGAAGCTGGTGCGGATGTTGTCCTCATACAACGAGACTTCAGCAACACAACGACAAAGCAGGAAATTGAGAAGCTTGGCCGGAAAGCTACCATCTACCAAGCAGACCTGGGGAGCAAAGACCAACTTCGTGGACTAGTGAAGAAAGTGCTCGCCGATGGCCATGACATTGATATCCTAGTCAACTGTGGCGGTATTCAGAGGAGACATCCTGCACATGAGTTTCCCGACTCGGACTGGGACGAGGTGAGCTAATTCTTCGATTGCGACTCACCCGGTACTGACCAAGCCACATAGGTCCTCCAAGTCAACCTGAACACTGTCTTTACGCTGTGCCGCGATGTGGGTGCATACATGCTCGAGCGTCAACCGAAGGGCAACCCGCCGCACAGAGGCTCCATCATCAACATAGCGTCCCTCGTCACATTCCAAGGAGGCTTGAATGTCCCCGCCTACGCCGCAGCGAAGGGCGGCGTCGGACAGCTTACCAAAGCGCTATCTAACCAGTGGGCGGGTCAAGGCATCAATGTCAATGCAGTGGGTTACAGAGCACTCGAGCCGTCGAGCAACGCATTTCGACTGACATTGCCACCAGATTGCACCAGGCTACATTCATACTGACATGAACGAGGCTCTTATCAAGGACGAAAAGAGAGCTGCCAGTATCCTCGAGCGAATACCAGCCGGTCGATGGGGTTTGCCTGACGATTTCAAGGGCTCGATAGTTTATCTAGCAAGCCGAGCGAGTCTGTACGTTTCGGGAGAGATTCTTACTGTCGATGGGGGTTGGATGGGGCGGTAGTACAAACGGCTGTGTTCATCAAGAGCGGCGTCGATATTGCCACCAAGAGCTCCGCCGTCGTAGTTCCATTTAGTATACTGTGATTGTCGTCTCACTGGTGTCTGCCTCTCAATCCAACTGCGTTTGAACAACCTGGTCCCTGCCATTACTGCCGCTACTGTGCGGGTGGAACTTGCGAAAGCAGTAGCATGTGATAGTCAACATATGTGGGTTTTGCCGATTTGGGGGTCACCGATCAACCTTTACAACGACTTCCTTGGACAGATACTTCTCCTTCCTTACAAGACAGTGACCATATCGAATCGATCTCGACGTCCGCTTTGGAGCCTGCATTCACAATCCCAAATTTGAACCTCGCAGCTTGCAATGGTGCCCATGTCGACCGCAGACATCGAAGCCTCGAACGGCCATTCGGCGGGCGCTCGACATGAAGGCGTTCTGCTCCCGGGCATCTACGTCCCAACGGTCGCTTTCTTTCAGGCCGACGAGGAACTTGATCTAGAGACAACGCGAAAGCACGCTGCACGTCTGGCTGGCACCGGCATCAAGGGCATTGTCACACATGGCAGCAACGGCGAAGCTGCTCATCTCAGCCATGACGAGAGGATCCTCATTACAAGGGCGACGCGCGAGGCACTCGATGAAAGCGGACATAGCGAGATCCATGTTATCGTCGGCTGCGGCGCTCACTCAACCAGAGAAACCATCAAGCTTTGCAAAGACGCCGCGGCCAGTGGCGGCAGTCACGCTCTGGTGTTACCACCAAGCTACTTCGCCTCCCTGCTGTCCCCAAAGCTGCTTCTCGATCACTTTCGCAACGTAGCAGACGCTTCGCCAATCCCAATACTCGTCTATAACTTCCCAGCCGTCCAGTCTGGAATAGATCTGAGCTCGGATCAAATCATCGAGCTTTCACAGCACCCGAACATCGTCGGAGCGAAGTTCACGTGCGGCAATACCGGCAAGCTCGCAAGAGTCGCAGCAGCTACAGCAACGTCTGGCTTCCTCGCTATGGGCGGCTCGTCAGACTTCCTGTTGCAGACACTCGTAGTTGGCGGTCATGGCGTGATCGCTGGGCTGGCCAATTTGGCACCCGTTGCCAACGTGAAGACGATGGAGTACTACGAGTCCGGCGAGGTCAAGAAGGCGAAGCAGATGCAGGCGGTATTGGCACGCGGCGACTGGATTGCAATCAAGGGTGGTTTCGTAGCAGTCAAGGCTGGCCTGGAGAGGTACTTCAACTATGGTGGGAGGCCGAGGCTGCCTTGCGCGATGCCGGAGAAGACAGCCAGGGCGCAAATGGAGGATGGCTTCAGCGAGATGATGGACCTGGAGCATAGTTTGCAATGAGTGGTTTCGATGACATATTGTGTATAGGTAAGGTAGCTGCGAAAGCATCTCCACGAACGAGACGCGGTGGACTGTGCAATTTTTAGCGTGGGGGGTACATACTGTCTTCCGCGCGCCCCCATTATTCTCACTTCCATTTCCCATCTGGTCTTGAAGATCGAGCTACAGCACCCATCCGACCCACAGTCCCGCCCCGGTGACCCATCGTGTTATTGTGAGCCGCCGGGCCAAGCAATCCGGTTACGATGGTGGTGGAGACACAAGCTCATAGTCTGAGGTGCAAATGTTGGGTCGTGAACAGGCAGGTCAAGCGTAAGCCTTATACGAAATCTGTAAGACGTCGATCACTAGAAGCGTAGGGTCTGACTCCGATGCTAGCATGGAGGGTGTAGAGGCGAGCATGTCGCCGCCAAAGCGTAAGAGAGCGAGCCGAAAGGGCCAACCTCGACGCTTCGAGTGCTCCCAGGAAAAGTGTGATAAAGTGTACTCTAGAGCGGAGCATTTAGCCCGGCACGAACTCAACCGTACGTTGATGGGGCGCCTTAGAGCACACCGAGTGGTCTGACAACAAGCAGATAGGCCGAACCAGGTCTACCGCTGCGAGGAGGAAGGATGCAACCACGCCTTTGTGCGACCGGACCTCTACGCGAGGCACAAGAAGAAGCACGAGTGTGCTACAAATAACGATATCTATGCAGCGGCCGTCGTACCGGCAGCGCAGCCGAACAGCGGAATGGGAAGTACTCTGCAAAACGAACTGTCGCACAGCCCCCTACCAGCAGACTTCAATATTAATGCCGCTCAAAGTCCGTACTTGCGGATGGGAGTAGACACGAGCGAGAGCGTCTCGAACTGGCAGTTGGACAGTGGCATTCCACTCCCGACACCAGGCTCAAGCGTGGTCAATGTGACGCGAACCGGCGCAGTACAAGGCGTGATACTCAGCAATGGCTTGGATATCGCGTATGCTGGAGCCGACAATACCTGGCCACCCAATCGGATGACCTCTAGTACGGATGTATACATGGGTGTAACACAGTCGAGCGAGAACTTTGCTGCATGGCTCTTTGACAGCCCCGGATCCCAGCAACAAGAGTTCGATCTCACCAATCTACCATATGTCGACTTCGGTATGGACTACCCTTCAAACGACAACTGGGATGATGATCAGCCGGGCTTGGGAGCACATAGCTCTGGCCATGCTGCGGCCCCCGCGACGCAAGAGCAGCCACGATTTGAGTCGCCAAATATTGGCTGTCACGTCCGTCTCACGGAGGTACGGCGGGAGCAACTGGTGACAATGCTAGGGTCATTTTGGTCGAAGAAGCGACACACGATCTGTGACATGATTGATCCTGAAGGCAGCGTACTTTATACCGTTGACGGCCGTGACTGGCCTAACTTGACAATCGAAGTCCTAGAGAAGTGCTTGGTCGCCTACTGGCGTGATGTTGCCAAGCAAATGCCTGTTGTGCATCAACCAACCTTCAACTGCGGCACTTGTAACATGCTCGTCCTTCTGGCTGTAGTGGCCTTGGGAGCTTCGCAATTAGTCCGGCTTAGTGCGAGCAACAGCTTGCGGGACTATAGGGATTTCGCGGACCTCATTGCCATCAACCTGCGCTGGGAAATCTTTACAGATGACGACGCGCAACCTCCGGTGCAGCTCTGGGTTGCGCAGGCGTTGCTACTCCTGGAGCTCTACGAGAAAATGTATACGAGTCGCCGTCTACATGAGCGTGCACACATTCACCATGCTTCAACTATTACGCTGCTGCGCAGAGGCAGTCCCCTCATAGGTCACAGTGGGAGCGAAACACCGCTGAGCGGACACCCAACCAGGTGCACAAGTCCGGTTGAGGGGGCGAAGTCAGACCGAGCTGTACGGGAGACGGAAGCCATGCGCTGGTGGCGACGGTGGGCCCAGAGCGAATCCATGCATCGTGTGGTGTTCGCTGCGTTCCAAATGGATGCACTGCACGCGGTGCTTTTCGGCCATGACAGTTCTCTGTTCCCATATGAGATTAGGCTGCCATTGCCGTGCGATGACGCTTTGTGGGCCGCTCAAAGTTCCGAAGAAGTTCAGCGTCTGGAGGCCACGTTCACTATGCATGGAATAAAGCCGATCAACTTCCTGGACGGCCTGAAGAGATGTCTGCATGGCCAAGAGGTGCAGTCCCACCATCATGCTCGCTTGATTCTCGTGGCCGGCCTTTTCAGCGTAGGGTGGCATATCAATCGGCGCGAGAAGCATCTGCAGTTTCTGGAGACCATCCCGCACGCGCACGAACAAGAACGGTGGAAGACCTTGCTACTCGACGCATACGGTCACTGGAGACGCAGTTTCCAAAACGCACTCGGTCAGTCAAAGACTCGCGTTACAAGTTTGGGTTCAGCGAGCGATCAATTTGCCGATCCAACGGTCTTATATCATCTGGCACACATCACGATGCACAGCGACATCATCGATCTCCAAGTGTTCGCAGGATACAAGAGGTTACTTGGTCGTAAGGTGACTGACCGAGACCGAGCAAGTGTGGCAGAACGCATGAGGGCCTGGATCAGCACGGCTCCTGCACGATTGGCGGTTCTACATTCGTTCAAGCTCCTACACGAAACGCTGTCGAGCGCTGGGGGCGCACATCCACACGTAGCTTCTGCTGAGGTTGCGACAATACCTTACTCATGTCGCACGGATTCATCAATCTACCGCCCATGGGCGCTGTACCTTGCTGCCCTGACAATCTGGGCCTTCCAATATGCATCGATGCTCCGTTCGACGTCCAACATGCGCCAGATCGTGTTGGGCGACATGGCCGATGCGGAGAAGACAGCGATCCAGTACGTTGCTAACTGTGCAGCTATGGACAACCCAGATCGACTCTTCATATTGGCTTCGCCCCAGGGTTGCACAGCTGTACTGCAGGTACTCTCGTTGAACTTTGCGCACGCAGAGTCCGAGCTACTTCTAGAGGCATCAAAGAGACTGCGGGATTGCGCGACGATGCTATCGAGAGGATCGACATGAATCTATTCGCAACTGCTGTCACTCAACCCTACCATTCCCGGATCGAACCGTCGGGGCCAAAGAACTCCTTCGGTTGCCATGGTGAGGTTTCTGCCGCGATTCTTCGGATCATGTCCTCATCGACCTCAATGCCGAGACCAGGGCCAGTGGGCGCTGCAACATAGCCCTCCTTGATCGCGAAAACCGATTGATCCTTGAGGTACGTGTTCAGATCGATGTCGCCGGCCTCCACGTTGTAGTGCATGCCCAGAGACATCTCGAGGATCACGAAGTTTGGCGTTGTTAAGCCGACATGCAGAGATGCCGCAAAGGCGATGGGACCAAGCGGGCAGTGAGGAGCTCTACGATAAGATCAGCATCGAACGAAGCGAGTAGGAAACCAGCGACTGATGCAGCCGATAACTCGCTCAGGACACCGATTTGGCCCGAGAGGACCGGCTAAAGTGTGTGGTTCTCTTGGACAGGGCCAGACGAAGCACTTACATTGCTACGTCGTATGCTTCCGCCATCTGTGCCATTCTCTTCGTCTCGCCTAGACCATGGTAGAAATGATCAGCATGCGCCCCATTCATGATGAAGTGTTCTACCCATCAGGATGACGTACTTATACCGCCAGCGTGAGCAATGTCCGGCTGCAGAACGTCAATCAGGCCTTCTTCGAGGAAGCGTTTGACGTCCCATCTGGTGTACAGCCGCTCGCCAAGTGCGATCGGGATGGTCGTGAGTCCAGCCAGTTGCTTCAACGCCTCCGGGTGCTCGACGAGAATTGGCTCTTCGATGAACAGCGGTCGATACGGCTCTAATGCTCTCGCCAGTTGTTTGGCCATGGGCTTGTGGAGGCGACCATGAAAGTCCAAGCCGACGTCCAGGCCGAGGGCTTTGACCGTCTTCAGTCTCTCTACGGTCGCATCGAGGACCGAAGGCGAGTCAAGCCAATTGATGTCCTCAGTGGCATTCATCTTGACGCAGGTAAGGCCTTGTGCCTTGCGTACTTTACTATGATGATAGTTAGTGGCTGAAAATTGAAAGCGGAAGCAAGTTCGTACGCAGCTGCCTCGATATCACTTGGCCTGTCTCCACCGATCCAGCAATACACTTGGCACTTTTGACGCACCTGGCCACCAAGCAGTTCATACAGAGGGACATTCAGCCGACGAGACTTGAGGTCCCACAGAGCTATGTCAATGCCGGAAAGCGCGGACATGAAGACAGGCCCGCCGCGGTAGAAGCCCAGCCGCCATATCAATTGCCAGATGTGCTCGATGTTGCTAGATGCCGTTAGCGTGTCTTGCCATGTTGTATCTCAGGCGCACCGACTTCGCTTCTTGGCCAATGATTCGGACAATGATTTCATCCTGGTGAAGTATCAGTCACTGTTTCAAGGCAAAGATTGGCGCTATTGACATGCATACAAGAGCACCTTCCACAGCAAGGGTGTGGCCTTCTAGAGTACCTTCGCCCCAGCCAACACGACCTTCGTTATCCGTGATCTTCACAAATAGCCAGCGCGGCTTTACTCGGAAATACTCGATATTCTTGATCGGAGCCATGGTCGTAGTCTATGGTTTCGAACTTCTGGTGCGGAAATCTGACAGTACTATCGGACGGTTCACTCGGATGGTTTGCAAAGGAGAGCACCTTCTTGGATGATGTTTGTTTTACCGGTCTTATATTCGACTCGCCAATCACCGCCAAACCTGCCATTTGCTGTTCGCCGAAGCTCGACACTCTCGGGTACAATGATCCTAGTGCATGCAATGGCAAAAGCGGATACTGCCCCACATCCGGATCGACAGTACCTGGGGGGTTTGGGGGTCACACTCCACAAAGCCACTTGGCCTTCGATACCTAACTGCCTGGAGTCTGGAGACCGCCTCGCTGACCTCCGTTGAGAGGTGGTCATGATTTAGCTTGAATTGTGCGCACCTGTAACCCCAGTATACGCACAATGGAGGTCACACTGCGGAGTATGCGCACCCCGCAAGGTCTAACCCTCACTTGACCGTTAGTCTGGAGTACAAAGAGTCTTGTCTGACTTAGCACTCTGTTGCTCGCCACTGAGGCTTGAGCGTATCGTTAGTTGTCGTTGTATGCCATACCTGCACGCCGATCATACCAAGCAACAGGCATATTGCAAATACTATGCCGTACTTGGGACTCGAGGGAAATGCTCTTCTCGTAGGCGTCACATGTGCCGCCGGAATGGGTTTCATTCTCTTCGGTATGCTAGTAATATGGTGTGTCCTGATCACAGCTGACAGACTGAGGCTACGACGATGGGGTCATCGGAGGTCTGCTCACTGCACCGTCCTTCGAAGACCAGTTCCACCTCGGCTCCACGATGCAGGGCACTGTCACTTCATTATTCATTGCCGGTGCTTTCTGCGGTTGTATGGCATCAGCGGTGATGAACGGCAGATGGGGCCGAAAGACTATAGCGCATGCCGGGGCTCTCGTGTTGAGCCTTGGTGCGATTATACAATGCTCTAGCTACGGCATTGCACAACTGCTTGTCGGCCGCATCGTTGCTGGAGTCGGCCTCGGCGTAAGTTGTACTGCGTAGCCTACCGAAACAGGTCGACTAACGTGGACAGCTCATCGTGTCAAACATCATAATGTGGCAATCTGAGATCAGCCCAAACCATATTAGAGGCCTACTCGTTGCCTCCGCCCTCAGCTTCCTTATTCTCGGCCAGTTGATCGCGTACTGGCTCGAGTATGGAATATCGAACTATGCAAGCTCTTTCTCCTGGCGCTTTCCGATGGCCTTCCAGGCTGCGCTGGCTCTGATGACGAGTGGGCTACTGCTGTGCATGCCAGAGTCGCCAAGATACCTCTTCCAGCAGGACAAGCACCAGGAGGCCACCGAAGTGCTCCGTTTGCTGTACACACACAGAGGCATCGTCAACGAGAACGGACTCCGTAGCACCATCACGGAGATCACCGAAGCTATTGCCATTGAGTCACACCAAGCTACATGGTCTGACCTTTCCAGGGACGACAACGTCTGTTCTAGACGAAGGGTCGTCCTTGCCTGTATTCTCAATGCATGCCAGGCATGGTCCGGTAGTACACCAGTCAGCTATTACACGACGTATATGTAAGTCTTGCATATGTCGTCTATCCCGGGTATCATGCTGACAGACACAAAACAGCTTTGAGAACTCCGTTGGACTATCTTACAGCACATCATTACTTCTCTCGGGCATCTTACAAGTCTGGTTCCTGGTGGCATCTTTCGGGACATGGTACACGATCGAGAAGTTTGGACGCCGCATATCTGTAAGTCAATCAATGTGCGTGAGCCATCTCGGCGACATTGGCTGATCGAGCTTTTGCACGCTAGTTCATGTTCACAGCCACTGGTATGGCGATAGTTATGGCTGTCCTCGCAGCAATGATCGCAGTCGATACGAAAGCCTCCGGAATCGTCGGCGCCGGGATGATCTTCCTAGTAGGCAAACCGAGGCATAGCCTATACTCAAGAGATCTGATGGGTACTAATCATTATTGTAGTACCAAGCGTTCTATACCTGGGGCTTTATGGGTGGTAGGTCATTATTCACACAACGCTTTTATGCGGACTACAAACTCACCGCAAGTAGGAATCTGGGTCTATGGTCCCGAAATCATGCCACTTGCCCATAGAGCGAAAGGCGAGGGCTTGGCAACTGCCAGCCTGTGGTTGTCGGCCTTTGTCGTCGTTGAGATCGTCCCGGTTGCCATCACTCACATCGGTTGGCGCGTCTATCTAATCTTCGCTTGCTGCAACCTCGCCTTTGTACCGTTCGTGTACTTCTTCCTGCCAGAGACGGTAAGCATCCAAAGTGTTCAAGGCTTGGACCGGGCGTCCGAGACATGCGCTTGCCCTGCTGACCGTGGTCACATAGGCCGGATTGACACTCGAGTCTATCGACCTCTGCTTCATGGATACGACTACAACACCGGTGAAGAAAGCCAGCGAGCTAAGGCAACTGATGAAGCGTGGTGGCGAAGTGACACTCGATCAAGCGTTCGAGGCCGAGAAGCACGGGCAGATCTCCGCTCACGTGGAGCATGCTACGAGTGTCTGAAGTTGTTGGCAGCTGTAACGCCAGGCTGACCCACCATTGCGCTGCTGCGGTGGTGTGGCGATCAAGACGACGGACAATTTCGCGGGTAGGAGAGCTGGATACCTTGCTCTCCTTGAACTCCTTGCTTGCACGGACTGATGCGGTTGTCCTGTTGTGGTTCAACTGTGAGGTGAGTGCCGAGTATCAACGAGTTCATGGTGAACTATGCCATGCTCTCGGGCAGTTCTCCTAAAGTCTGACAGAGCCGATCATCAGCTTCTCCAGTCTTCTTGTATTGACCATGCCCCGCGCAATCTCTCGAACATTCTTCGCCCCGATGAACGCCATGTTTGTCTGCAGCTCATTGCGCAGTATCTGGATCATCCTCCGGACACCGTACTCGCCATAACCGCCAGACATGCTGTACAGTACGGGCCTCCCGATACCCACGGCCGTCGCTCCTAGTGCAAGAGCTTTGATGATGTCTGTGCCGCGTCTGATACCGCCGTCCACGAACACCTGCATATGCTTGTCCAGGATGTGAGGGGCATAGTGGTTAATCTCGAGAAGCGTTAAGAGTGGTGGCTGAGCCGTATCTTGTGATCTGCCACCGTGATTTGAGAGTACGATTCCGTCGATCCCATGATCGAAGGCCATCACAGCATCCTCTACCGACTGTACGCCTTTAATAACCAGCGGGAGCTTCGTGACACCCCGTAGCCACTCAATCGTAGCCCACTCAATGTCGGCATTGATGAAGCCAGTATTGGCTTTGGCAATGCCCACCCCTTGAGGAGTATCTACAGTTGTCTCCAGATCTTCCTCAATCTGTTGACCATCAGTGGTGTAACATAGGTCTGCACTCATTATTGGCGACTTACTACTGCCGCAGATTTTGACCGCTCATCTCTCTCGCGATTTCCAACCACAGGGGAGTCAACAGTGAGCCAAATCGCTTTGACGCCAGCCTTCTCCACCCTTCTTACGAAAGTTTCCGACTTCTGCAGGTCCTTGTCCGCATACAGCTGCCAGAAGATTGTCTGGTCCTTAGATACCCTCGCGTCCATGATGGCTTCGATAGGCATACTGGAGACTGTGTTGACGACTTGAATGATGCCTTCCTTGCCATCTGCAGCGGCAATTGCACATTCACCAGATGGATGGACCAGTTTCGCCAAACCTACTGGCGAGGTGTAGATAGGCAACGCCGACTTGCAACCTAGTATCTCTGTGCTGCAGTCGACAGACCCGACTTTCCGTAGTACTCTCCCACGCAAAAACACTTTTTGGTAGATTCTGCCATTTTCGCGAGTGCTGATCTCGTCGTCGGCACCTGATGAGACATACGCCCAAGCTGCGGGCGTCATAGTCTTCTCAGCCACTCCCTCGAAGTCGTTAACACTCACCATGCTGCTCAAAAGCGGACTTGTCCTCTCCTGGCGCTTGAGCTCAGACTGTTTGTCGACCGGTGGTATGCTAGCCGAGTCGATTATGCCCTTCCGCGCATCGAGCCCCAGCGTCTCCTCGACCAGTTCAGGACTGTGGAAGGTCTCATATTGTTCGGTGGCGTCCTTCCCAGCGACCTTGAGGATCAGGTTGGCACCGCCAGGATGCTCAGAAACAAAAGCCGTCACGTCCCACACTATCCCATTGATGGCAAGCCAGCAAGAGTCTCGGCTGTTATGGGTTGCTAGCTCTCTTACATCGACCGCCGCCATTGTCTACCTTCCAATACTCGTGCGAAATGGTACTACCTCCGGTCGACATTGTGCAACGCTTCGTGGCTAAGCGCATACCAAATTGCAAATCAATGTCAGTCAACCGTGACCACGCGTCTAGGACGACGATGGCCCCGTTACGGTCGCCGCCCCGACGCTGGGGTCTAATAAGTAGCCCCCCAAACGTGGAGCTGTTGGGGGCGCCTGCATCACGCTACCCCATTCTCCAACTCCACGCGCTGCGGAGAAGACAAGCCGGGGGGCGGCCTCGATGAACCTCCCAGGCTCTCAAGTACAGCAGGCGAAGTACAGTCGTACACAAGAAGACGTGAAGTATGGCACGGATATAAGAGTCTCGGCGTTGGAGGTACAGTGTTAATCAAAGCCCCGATTCCTCTCATTTGATTCCGTCTGCAAGTCCACGCATATTCCGTTCCACTCAAGCACTTGCCCACTTCAACTGCATCAGCGACATGATGACGGACGTAAAGGACACCACGCAGTACGTCGAAGAGTTCGACAAGGCGAACGTCACCCACGATGAAGCCATCGAGCTCCCAGCGTCGCTCGCTGGCCTCAGCGACGATGAGATTAAGAAGCTCGGTGTCAAAACCACCACAAAGCTCGACCTCGTGATTATGCCTGCGCTGGTCATATTGTACATCCTGTAAGCAATGATGGGAGACTTCATTAAGACAGTAGTAGCTGACACTTCGCCAGCAACTACCTCGATCGGCAGAATGTAGCCGCTTCGAAACTCGCCAACATCATGAAGGATCTTGACATGACCGTCCAACAGTACAATACAGCTGTTAGCATTCTGTTTGCGGGATACAGTAGGTCTTGTAAGGTGTTTGGATGTTCGACAAGCTTGCTGACACAGTGATAGTCTTGATGCAAGTTCCTAGCAACCTGATCGTCAGCAAAATCAAGTACCCAGCAGTGTATATCTGTTCGGCAGTCTGCATCTGGGGTGCGATTTCAGCCTGCACCGCTGCGGTCGGCTCATACGGCGGTCTTCTCGCGTGCCGCTTCACACTTGGACTAATCGAGGCTGCATTCTTTCCAGGTGCCTCAGCTGTCAGCTTGTATGCTTCGTTGCACGATCACTGATGCTTGATGTACCACAGGTGCCTTCTACTACCTATCCATGTTCTACAACCGGAAGCAGATCGCTTTCCGCACGGCAGTGCTATACTCAGGAAGCCAGTTGGGTAACGCATTTGGCACCCTCTTTGCCATCGCCATCCTCAAACTCGATGGCCGCTATGGTCTGAACGGCTGGCGTTGGCTTTTCCTCATCGAAGGTATCATGACTGTGGGCTTCGCCATTATTTTCGCCTGCATCCTGCCCAACTCGCCACGCAAGATTCGAGGCTTCACACAGCAGCAACAAGACTGGCTGCGCTGGAACTATGAAAGCGACCAGAAGCAACAAGACCACTCTGATGAGATCACCGCGAAGCAAGGCCTCCTCATGGCCGTACAAGACCCGAAGACTTGGCTGATGTGCGGCACCCTGTATGCCACATACACTGCGGCCGCCGTGAACAACTTCTTTCCAACGGTCGTTGCAGGACTTGGGTTTTCGAGAAATACGTCCTACGGCCTTACTGCGCCGCCGTTCGTGCTCTGCGTCATTTGCATGCTCATCAACGGGTTTCACAGTGACAAGGTCAGTCTGCATGCTAAACCTGACGATGCGGATCAGCCTGCTAACAGCCGCAGACCCAAGAACGCTTCCTCCACATCGCGCTACCCCTGGTGATCACAGTCATAGCCAATATCATCGCAGTCAGTACCCTCAACGTGGCCGCCCGCTATGTGGCAACGATGCTCATGCCCGCATCCTTCTACTCCTCCTCCATCGTGCAGCTCGCCTGGATATCCGGCAGCTTATCCCAACCTGCCGTCAAGCGAGCAGCGTCAATCGCATTGATCAACTGCATTTGCAACACACCCAACATCTGGACGAGCTACACCTACTACGACAGTCCGAGATACGTGGCGGCGTTTGGGGTGAATCTGGGAGCAGCAGTAATTGCTATGGCTATGGCGACTGCAACGTTCTTCTACTTGCGGCGACAAAATGTGAAGATGGATCAGGGCAGGTCGCTTGGGAAGAGTGGTCCAACAATTGTGCAGCAGGCTGCTGGGTTTAGGTATCTGCTGTAATTCCCAGGCCAGTATGCACTGGGCCTGTAGTTTCCCAAACGCCATACCCGCGTTCAGGTATAGCTCCTTGTCCCAATCTGGCGCCGATACGGAGTGGACAGTGCAAAGCGCACAATGCTCGCTCATCAAGACCGGATGGACGGCCGCAGATCATCGTATCAGCTCCTACAGCTTAGCCAAGCTAATGCGACCCTGCCTCAAAGCTTGAGCATCTAGCACAAAGTAAGCTTCCGCCACCCCGCAACCACGACGCGGAGAGAGTTGCCTTGCATGCTTGAGCATTGGCTATGAGTAGCTTTACCTGCCGAGCGATCCAAGGAGCATCGTGCGTTGAGTCCATTGACCCGAGCGGTTGCCATTTCGGTCGATCCCAGCCGTGACTCCAACATCAGCCGCGAATCCCTCGATGGAGAATCGAACGTGCCTCAATAGAGGCGTATAAGAACCGTACGCAGTAAGAATCATACGGGTCAGTCGCTGCTGAACGCACGAACGGCCATTCCAAGTCATTCTCCAAACGGTTTCTCCAACCATGGCAAAGAGCGAAGAGCAAACAAAGTCGGAGTACATCGACCATGTACCAACCTACCACACCGACAAACAAGCACAGTATGTCTTGCCGAACGGCTCGCCCGAGCACACTCGACTCGAGACGCAAGCCAGGCATCTATCTGCCATCATGAATGGTCGAATTATCCACTCCCCAATCAACAAGGCTAATGTCCGGCGCATCTTGGACGTCGGCTGTGGAACGGGCATCGTGACGGACTACCTCGCGAGAGAGTATACGGCCGCGGAAGCGATCGGCGTGGATCTCAGCCCCGTGCCTACATTCAGAGACCGACCGTCGAATGTGCGGTTCGTGCAAGGCAATATCCTGACCGAGAAGCCAAGTGCGTGGCTTTCGAGCGGTGACAGCGACAGCTCTCGCGAAGCTCTGCCCGATACGCAGGCCTTTGACCTCATCTACTCCCGACTGCTTATCTGCGGGCTCAATGACTGGCCAGGCTACCTCCACACCTCATACTCCCTCCTCAAACCCGGAGGCTGGGCGGAGGTTCACGACCTGGACTGGATCTGGTACGACAAGAACGACAAAGTCATCTCCGAAGACTGGCCCTGGTGGCGCCGTCTCCGCTCCGCAGGCGAGGCACGCGGGCTAGATATCACCGGTGGCAGCCGAACGCAGCAATGGATGAAGGACGCCGGCTTCGTCGATGTGCAGGTTACGACGTACCGATGGCCGTTTGGCGGGCAGTGGGAGACCGATGAAGTTTGGCGGGAGTTCGGTGATTATGTGAGCAGGGTTATGGTGGACATGCTGTGGCATCTGATCCCGCGCTTGATGGAAGGGCAGGAAGGTGTTACAGCTGAGGTGATTGATCGGATGAGGGAGGACATGAAGCGGGACTTTGCGCCGGAGGAGGGCAAGCATTGGGTGTTCTACGTCACCTGTGGGAGGAAGCCTGAGTGATGCTGTTATGGGGATCTGGCCTTCGCTATCTTCGTAGTGTTTGTACGAGGCTTAGCAGGCGGGCTGTGGCACATAGCGAGCGGTTGGTCGATCTCGCATGGGCGCCACAAACGAACATCTGTGTAACCTTTAGCTCTCGTCACTCCACGTCCAACAGCAATCGGATAGTCGTACAAACACTCGTACGAACCGCAAACATATCAGTGGACGTGCTTGTTGCATCGTGTCTTGGTCCCATACAAGGAGTGCGAAGCCCACCGTAGTCGCGCAACCATCACATGGGCTGCCAACCTTCAAAGTCCGAACACACGATCCATCTTAACCACACCATGTCGACCAATGGCAACGCAGAGCCCACCAGTGCACAACTGAGAGACTTCTTCAACAGCATGAAGCAGCTCATCGAGAGTCTGACGCCGCGCCGTGATTCTGCTCAAGATCAGCGGCACGCCCCAGGGCCCGATTGCAGAAGATTCTGTGGCCATCACCGCACCACCCGACCGCATATCGTGTATGGCGATGTCAAGTACCACGGACCGGGCCGCCAGTACGGCGATGGTTGGGAGATGGAGGATGATGGCTATGATTACCCGGCGAGTAGTCCGCGGAAGAGCAGGCGTTCTGGCAACGGGACCTGACTTGCGGCACTCAGCTTGCTGGCCATTGGGCTGGCTCTGGCATGGCTGGTGGTCGCTATACGGGCTAATGGAGACGGAATGATGGTTCGCGAGAAGGAGTGAGGTTGAGGGTTGAGGAGTTGTGGGAAGTACTCATGTATTGGACATTGCTAGAGAGGCCGGAAAGCGCGGTGCAATATGTACGGTAGCCAGCATACCAAGTACGTTACAGCCGCCAGATGTTGCCGTCGCGGAATCGTTGTCGCTCACGGGAAATCTTGTAGGGCTCCTATCCCTTGATATTCGTGTGAGATGTTGCATCATGTTTGGTGAGTGCGCTGCAATATCTGTCGTGGTCCAGCTCAACAACAAGCAGCACGCCTGCTGGGCGCTGGCTAAGCCAGTGGTGCCCGGCGGCGATAATAAGGAGGGAAGTTATTGTTTGGCAGTTGCCGTTCATATGGAAGGAAGCTTGCGGCTCGGCCGCCATATATCGACTTCTCGGCCCGGTCAACCGACGCTGTACCTGCAGATGCCGAGTGGGGCCAAAGTTTCTCGTCACAACCTCCAACAAGCACGCTGCCTTTAGTGCCCTCTCAATCATAGACAGAATGGAGCGCGACCTGACACCCGAGTGGATCCTGAAAGAGACGCTCAGTGTCCAGCACAAAGCGCTCATGGACTACGTCAAGGAGAAGACGGGTGCGAAGGACGACGGCGGCCTCACCCTCACGGTGCTGGGGTGTGGTACGATGGGCATAGCCATCCTGGGCGGCATCCTAGACTCGCTCTCGTCGTCGGAGTCGGCGACTTCAGATACGGCCGACACCCAGTCTACACCGCAAAAGTTGCCGACCAAGTTCAATGCGTGCGTACGGAGACCTGAAAGCGCGAAGAGGATCAAGACAGAGCTGGGCAAGTACCCGGCATTCCAGCAGGTCACCCTCTACGAGAACGAGAACGCTAAGCCCGTGCAAGAGGCAGACGTCATCCTTCTCGGCTGCAAACCGTATATGGTCGGCGACATCCTGAAGGCGGAAGGCATGCAAAAGGCATTGGCGGGCAAGCTATTGATCAGCATATGCGCTGGTGTGACCGAAGAGCAGATTGCACAGTATCTACTACCCACGCCCGAAGGTCAGAGTGAATGTACAGTCGTGCGTGCCATGCCCAACACAGCTGCTGCGGTCCGTGAAAGCATGACCGTCATTGGCACCTCCCACCCACCTCTCCCAGCGGAAACCGACAGCCTGGTCACATGGATCTTCACACGCATAGGCCGCGTCGTGCATCTGCCACCCAGCAATATGGACGCCTGCACAGCGCTCTGCGGCTCCGGTCCGGGATTCGTGGCGGTCATGGCCGAGTCACTAGCGGCTGGCGGTATAGCGATGGGCATTCCGAGGGAGGAGGCCTACCTAATGGCTGCGCAAACCATGCGAGGGACTACAGGCTTGTTGCTTGCAGGCGAGCACCCAGCGATCTTGCGGGATAAGGTGTCCACGCCGGGCGGGTGCACTATCGGCGGGCTCTTGGTGCTGGAGGAAGGGATGCTGAGAGGGACGATCGCAAAGGCGGTGAGAGAGGCGACCGTTGTCGCTAGTCAGTTGGGTCAGGGCAAGGTTGGTGTGAACGGGACGAGGAGGGTATGAGTGGGCAGGTGAAAGAGAGTAAATGATGCCATGGGCTTAGCGATGGCGCTGAGATCCGGGTGTTCACATCGCCCTAAGACGCCTACGGCTGCAGGCCTTACAACTGCGTCCTCTGCGTCCTCCGTTGTGTCACATCTCGGACTGAGTTTGCTGGCATCTGTCCACCGATCCCTGGATTGTCAAACACCCTGCTCGATAGCCCAAGATGCCTCCTCTTCCGCCCTTGAAAATACCATAGCGCAACACGCCTATCCCAGACTCTGCTCACTCGGACTCACATGAACGAGAGCGCGAAGTACGGCGTTGGCTTTATAGTCGCATTCGTTCCAATCTTCCTGATTGCCCTATGGTACGTCTGCTACCGCAGGCGAAGCAAGGAACCACGCGGGTTCACGAGCAACAACCGCTACGGTGTTGGCGGTTTGGGAACACACCCGTACCCTTACAATTCACGTCCTCCAGGCTTTTTCCAGCCTGATCCATGGCCTGTGTACCAACGTGACTATCGGCAGCAGCCTCATACTGCTGCGCGAGACGGACGTGCAAGACGCCCTCACAGAGACGGCGCTTCAGGCCGGAGACAGCAGGATACACCACAGCCTGCAGAACCGATCCACGAGCTGGAGGCCCTTCCCCGACGTAGTAATGTCACCCGGGACTATGTGGCGCCAGCACCGCCCGCGGCCGCGCACGTCAACGCTGCGAGATCTGCGGAGGACAGGGCGTCTGACGTTGCGAGCTCGTTGCCAAGCAGGAATGCGATGAAGACGAGATTTGGCGCGGCGGCGATGGAGGAGGCTGAGAGGCAAAGGAGGAGGCAGGCTAGAACGCACTCGGCATCGGCACCAGCTGGAAGGCGGTCGGCGAGCCGCACGACTTCTATGTGACTTATACCGCCTGAGATCATGACACACTACACTTCTCGAATCTCGAGATCTCATGAGTGGTATGCCGTCGAATGGTCGGGTGAGGTAGTCGAAATGCGTCGCAGCTCGGGATTGTCGTGGCGAATATGTATTTCATCTCAATTACCGCCTCGCAGGGTAAGCTGGCGTGCTCCACCGAAGCTCAAGCTGTAACAACGATAGCCTGGAGCGGCTTGCGCCGCGTTTGTTCGGGCGACAACTACGTTTTGCGGATAGGTAAGCTGTACAGGGGGCTCCACAGACCACCGATCGTGTAGAAAGTCTTGTGCTGGACCGGCCACAAGGCCCGACTCTCACGAGACTTTCACGGCCTACTTGGCTACCAATGCCGCATACGCTGGTGCTGCACCGCAGCCCCTCGTGGGACTACAGAGTGGGTAGGCAAGCGGCAAGACAGCACCTCCGGCTCCTCTCAAGACTTGAAAGGGTAGCGAAGCTACCAACCGCGCATATGTTGGTGTCGCACCACGGCCGCTCGCCCGCTGCGATGGAGAGCCTCGCAAGATGGGTGGTCAAGCGGCAAGTCATCGCCTCCGCCGTACTTCAAAAGCAAGGAGCCGAAAAAGCTCGATAACATACTGGCGAGTGGATCCTAACATTTTGGGTTGCTACAGCTAGAGCTTGCTGGAATACCTTGCTGCTCCAGACCGATCCTCGATAACAAACAAGCTCTTGCGCGAGCACTCGGTAACGACCGGGTTGCGGCGGACCAAAGACATCCATCTGATTCCCATGACTCCACTCGGCTCACTCCCGAAAAACACTCTTTTCCAGCAACACGAAGCCCGCAGGCTCACTCAATCATTGGGATTGTCAATCGCGGCGCTCTTCACGCAGGGGTCGTCCACGCCCGCCTTACTGACACAAGCCACAACACCGACCTTCGTGATCTTCCCCACACGTGCATATGCGCCGCTCGCCGACACCGTCTTGCCTGGAGGAGAAGCAGTCAGCACAGCAGGCATGGGCGAACAAACCCAAAGGCAGGGCAGCCCGCATCAAGAGGACGACGTAGCGTTGCCCTTGTGGTTCGCCACCTTTTCAATGTCGATGGCGCCGTTCGGACCCCAGACGCGCAGCCAGGTGTACACCCCGTGCCCGTCGGCCTTGGTGTCCTTGCAGTCCATGCTCCACGTGAACTCGTAGGCGTTCACGAAGGTCACGTCGAAACAGGTCTCGACGCCGCTCGTGGACGCGCAGTGGGACTTCGAAGTACGCTCCTCGACGGCCAGAGGGCTGGCGGCGGCCTGGAGGAGGACCGAAGTGGCTGCGAGAGCCGAGAGGAGGGCGTTGTTGGTGAAGTGCATGGCTGGTGGTGTTGGATGGTGTGGGAACTTGGTCTTTGTGGTTCTGGGGGTTGGAGTGTGGACGGTCTTGCCAGCGAGGAGAGCACGTATACTTATACCCCATCTCAGAGTCGCCTTCGTTTCTCACGGGCACGAGTGAGTGCGATCCGGAGTCGACCGACTGTTGCTCACCGGTCAAACGCACCACACCCAAACACGCCCATTGGAATAGGCACCACTTAGCGAATCTCAGCCGCTGTACGATGGCAAACTCAGCTCACGTCGGCCATCGAGCCTGATACCCCTTTGTCATTGAAGGGCAGAGGGTATTACAAACGGCGTTGATCATACGATGATTGATCGCGACCAAGACTACCGAGCGACGCACAGGTTCACATACGGCAGGCGGTGCTGTCGACTGGCTGTCTCGGTGTCGGCATCGGGGAAGCCCGAGAGGGAACACAAGCGTTGCCGAAGGGGTGCTGCTGGACATGCGTGCTCTTGTTGGCTTTCATGCGATGGTGGCACCAAATGCTGGCCAAGCTGCTTGGCTGTATGCTCGTTGCAGTCCGCCAAGCTGGCAGGGTGACACAAAGAGGTGGTCTGATTGGCAGCTTAGTGCGCCAGGCCGACTAGGACATGCTGCTACCTAGAGTCTTGCACGTCTGAAGGCCACGCATACTAGTAAGGGCGCACAGACGAAGAGTCAGCCCTTCACATCCTACTATCCCGCACGCTGTCGGACCACCATCACCCTCGGTCTTGCTTCCGGCTGCGCGACCTCGTTTGCGGCTTCATCTTCTTCGCCATACCCTCATCCTCTTGGCCTGTCGCCTTGCGTTGCACAGGGCTAGGCCGGACCTCCCGAGCCGTAAGCGGTTTCAAGCAGGACGCCTTCGCCTTCGCCTTCTTCGCCACACGCTCATCCTCATCACTTGTCGACTTGCGTTTCACCGGCCCGGGTTGTTCTTCCTGCTCGGAAAGCGGTTCCACGCTCGGCGCCTTGCCAACCTCCACCGCGTCCGGACCACCTTCAGCGACACGTTCATCACTGGTGCCCTTGCTATCCGCAGATCCAGGCTGTTCTTCCTGATCAGAAAGCGGCTCCACACTAGGCGCCCTGCCATCCCCCACCACGCCCACCTCACCACCGATATCCCACTCCCCAGCCGCGCGGAAGGTAGGGTCCAAGTCCGGATGAAAAGGTAGCCACCCATGCCTCTTCACCCACTCATCTTCCGCCCGCTCCTTCTCCTCCTCGCAGATCGCACACCACAAAGCGCGAGCCGCCTTGGATGCCTCCCAGATGCGCTCGTGCCACACCATGACATAGACGTGCGGGTCCCTGAGCCTCTTGCGCAGGACCTGATACTCCGCCTCGGACGTCAGGTCGTACTCGTCCTTCTCCAGCACGTCGTGGTCCGAGACTTGGTACAGCCACTTGCCGAACCTCAGGCTGTAGCCCTCGGCGAAACCCGCTTCGCGCGCTCGCCACCCTTTCGTCGCATCCCGCAGCACATCCTGGAAAGCCGCCCACGTAGTGATTGCCGGGAGATGGTGCGTCGTCAGCTCATCCGAAGCGCCGCTGCTCCCGATGCCGCGCACCACCGTGACCGCGAAGGTCTCCGCCAGCGGTTCGCGCGCCTGCTGCTGCGCTGTGCGGAGCGCCTTGACCTTCTTATCCAACGGCAGCTTCTCGTACCCCGGCACGCGCAGGCTGCTGTCGAGCTGGAGATACTCAGCCATCAGTTGCTTGTTCGCTGCTAGGGCGGTCTGCTGGTCGAGACAGAGCGCGCTGGCTCGCGCGCGCAAGCGGTGGAGGCTGGCGAGGTTCTGGTCGTGCTGCAGCATGTGAGTGGCCAGGCTCGTGTTGGGGTAGATGGCTAGCGAAGGCGGCACGTCGGTGGTGGCGAATGGCGAGCAGGAGGAAGCTCTGGCGACGTCATCCAGCACCGAGGTGATGTCCGGGCGGGACGTGGTGATGCCGTCCTTCTCGCGCAGCCACTGGTCGAGCACGGCGATGAGTTCGGCGACTGCGTCGTGGCCAGACATGGTGTACGAAAATGATCGGGTGCTGGGATAGAAAGTTTCTGTGTGGGTTAGAAGAGGGAAGAAAGGGAGCGGTGCGTCTTGCTGGCCAGTAGTCATGGCAACCAAGCCGCTCCGAATCTAGAAGTTGCAACGCAGTCACTTTTGTGTTATTGTTACATGGAGACAAGCGCGCAGCGCCTGCCGGACGATCGTACAACCCATTATCCATTACCCCATTCACCCCTTCCCATTCACCCAGTCACACACAGCACCGAGAACCAGCCCCCATCACAAAAAACCGGTGAAGCACCAGCTTTCCCCTGCCCACCCCGGCCGCAGTCATCGCCAGCAAAACAGCGCCAGCGTAGCGAGCCCTCGGTAGTAACCTCATGGGCCCATCGTTGGCCCAGGAAGATCCGGGCGTGCTCTCGCACGGCACCCATTGCCTCCCCAGCCACTGGTCCCCGGACGAGACACCACGCCAGAGCCTCGGCACGCGAGCAGCGGCGACCCGGCAGTATAAACTGTGTGACTCTCCATCGCGGCCGACCCAAGCCAAACTGTATTCGTCCCTCAGGGCTTCCCGGCCAACGGCGAAAACGGCTCGGAGACGGGCGGCCGTCGGCAGCTTCCCAGGGCACGCACGACAAAACTGGCATGATGATTCCTCGACGAAGCCCGGGTACAGCACCTGCCTCGGGGATTTTGCCGAGGTGGTCCGAGACGTTTGCGCTCCCTTGGCGAAGACTGACGGGGCTCAAAGGAGTAGGTAGCGGCTGCGTAGCAGCAGCGTCATTGGCGGTTTTGGCGAGGGGCCTGGACTGTGAATTGTCGACTGGTAGGCGATACAGTGGCGTAGAAAAGATGCGCGATGAAGGGTTGAGATTGCCCGACCGCGAGCAGACGTCAAGACATACCTAGCATTTGAGCAACCCGAGCAATAGACTTCGCGCAGCTGGTGGAGTGGAGGACATTCTGCGGCAACCAACGGCTCTGGAATCTCTCGTGATTTAAGGTTCTGATTGGTCGGGGTTGGTTGGTATACACGAGTCGCTAGTTGGTTGGTATACACGAGTGGTGAGTTGGTTATACAGGCATGTTTACAGTGTGTTTCCGCAGTTACGCCATCGCCATGCTCGCTCGCGTCAAAAAGCCAACGACACTACTGATAGTAGCCAGCCCAAGCAACACAATACCAGTCAAAAAAGCAGCAACAGTACTCTATGGGGAAGGAGGCTCCTCACTCGTCGAAAACCAGTTTGCGGGTCAGCTGTGATTTAGAGTTAGCGTATGTTTCTGTTTCCATCGCAGTACCGCAGGACTTCAATATTTGCCCAAGACAAGATATTTGTCGTATGTACTTACTGCCCACGACCCAGCAACCGACGCCACAATCCCACCCGATATGACCATCGGCCGGATGCCCCGCGTGCTCCGGAAGACGGCGCCGCTGATGGCGCCGGCCGCCACGCTGTTGAAGGAGTCGTGCTGCCCTCTGTAATAGCCCAACGTGCTGTTGACGCCATTATACAGCAGAGCCACCACGCCCGCCGAATTCCCCAGGAACGGCCCTCGCCGTGTTATCGCGTTGAGTGCGGAATTGATGCGTAGTTTCGGTGGCGCGGTGGACGGTAGCCGGTTCAGGCCTTCGGCTAAACCCCATGCGCCGCCGAGGGACAGGGCCGCGAGGTAGGTGACGCCGGTGCCGTAGCACAGGTCGTCGGACCAGCCGCGCGAGGGCAGCACGGAGCGGCCGCCGGGCAGGTCGGAGAGGGCGGAGTCGTCGAGGGAGAGGTAGTCGAGGGTGTCTTGGTTGAGGCCGGCGAGGGGGTGCAGGGCGGCCGGGTCGAAGGCGCCCGGGGTGGTGAGGAAGGAGCCCACGTCTTCGGTGGAGGGGGTGGAGAAGGTTATGTTGCTGTTGCTGGTGGTGTTGCCGGATGCTGGGTCGTGGAGCATCGGCTCGGCTGTGGAGGAGGAGGAGGGTTGCGCGGGTTGCTTTGCGCCGGTGAAGACATCCCAGACGCCCATTTTGTGTATGCCAGTGATATCAGTGCGCACTGCGGGTTGTCGTTTGCCGGGGGCTTGTCGATGATCCTGATCTTGGGGAAGGGACGCTGCTCGGTGGTGACTGCTCACTGCTGGCGCCGAATTACTTTTAGTTCGACGTGTCCGAAAGGAGATGGGCCGGAACGGGAAGGCCCGCCGCCGAGCGATCTCCGTGCCGTGACGTCGCGCTTTTGCGGGCATGCTGTGTGATGAGCGAAAGTTCACGCGCCCTCACTTCTACATCATCACCACCTAGTTTCAATGTTGCATTGATATCAATGCATGTGCGACGAATTACCAACAGAGTCTCTTGAGCATGGCGACCGACTACAGCAAGCTCAAGGTGACGGAACTGAGGGAGCTGCTGAAGGAGCGCGGGATCGCGTCGACGGGCTTGACGCGCAAGCAGCAGATTGTGGATGCGCTGGAGGCGAAGGATGGCGAGGTGAGTGGTGCTGGTGGTGATGATGATGCGGGTGAGGCGGAGCACGGGAGTGGTGGTGAGGACCGAGCGGACGGGGCGGCGGCAGCGACGGGCGATGGGGGGGATGGAGGGCATGAGGGCAATGGCGCGGATGAGGCAGAGGCAGTAGGCGAGACAGAGGCAAATGGTGGCATTGAGGCTGAGAAGGTGGAAGCTGCTCTTGAGGGGGTGGACGAAGCAGTGGAGGAGACACTGCCCACGACCACCAAGGACGCGCAGCCGGAGGAGGGTGCGACGCCAATTGTGCTCGAAGCCGACCAGCCAGTGTCCCAGGAGCCCTCACACCTCGAGACACCGCGACACTCTTCCCCACCGCTGCAAGACGCGTCGTCGGAAACGCGCAAGCGCAAGCGAAGGAGCCCGACCCCGCCACTTTCGTCAGCGTCCGTAAGCAAGAAGCTCAAGTCGGCCGAGGACGAGACGGCCACGCTACCGGAAGACAGCGTGGTTGAGGATGCGCCCGTGCCATTGGGTGGCGCAGCGGACGCGGCGATGGAAGATGCGCCGAGGAAGGTGCAGCCGTATGCCAGCAGCGACGATGTGATGGACGTCCAGGAGGACGTGGCCATGTCCGACGTGCCAGCGAACTCGGGTGCAGGCGCAGCGAGCGATTCGATGGAGGCATCAGCACCAGCAACAGACGCGCCCGAAGAAGCCACAAGTACTCCATCCCCCGCACTCCACCCAGCAACCCGTGCCCTCTACATCCGCGACCTCATCCGCCCGCTCCAACCCGCCCAACTCCGCGACCACCTCCTCACCGTCGCCACCCCTCCCAGCGAAGCTCGAGATGACTCCCTCCTCACCGCCTTCCACCTCGACACCCTCCGCACCCACGCCCTAGTCCTCTTCACAACCCCCGCCGCCGCCTCCCGCGCGCGCGCCCAACTCCACGCCACCGTCTGGCCCGCCGAGCCCACGCGCAAACCGCTGTGGGTCGACTATGTGCCGGACGAGACGGTGGAGGGCTGGATCGACGCCGAGGTCAGCGCGGGCTCGAGCCGGCGGGACGCCAAGAAGTGGGAGGTTGCTTATAGAAGCGCAGATGGCGGTGGTATGACAGCGGTCCACCAGGAGATCCCCAGCGCCCCGTCCGGGTTTGGCGGCAGTCGGCAGCAGTCCATTGGCGGGAACAACGGCGCAGCACTGGGTATGCCGAACGCGCCACTTGGTCCTCGCAGCCAGCGCCCGGCGCAAACGGGCTTCCCGGCGCTTACAACAGCCGCACCGACCCAGCCACGCCACCTGGAGGCTCACGACCGGGAACAACACCCGCCACAGCACGAGCTAACCGCGAAACCGACACCGACCCCCACCGCTGCAGCCCCAAACACCTCAACAACCTCCCCCTCCACCTCCACCACAACGCTCCTCGACCAAACCTTCCACTCAACGACCCAAAAGCCCAAACTCTACTTCCTGCCTCAACCCACTTCGGTGGCGGACCAACGCCTCGACGCCCTCGACGCGCTGACGGCGCGGGACTGGGGGAATGTCAGGAGGGAGGCGGGGGTGTGGCGGGAGGGCGAGTTGCGGCGGTTTACGTTTGAGGAGGGTGGGCGGGTGGTGGATGGGGGCGTGGATCGGGGGAGTTTTGGGTTGCCCGAGGGGGCGAGGAGGGGGAGGGGTGGCAGAGGTGGGGGTAGGTATGGTGGGGGAGGGGGGAGGTTCGGGGGTGGGGGGGATAGGTATGGAGGTGGGGGCAGGTATAGGGGAGGGCGGTGATGAGGAAGGTGCAGGGGAAAGGAGAGGACCGAAGAGTTGCATGCCCCCTTTCTCGACCAGGCGGCCTGTCTGTTGGGTGACAAGCTCGGGACTGTCTCTGGGCGCCGGCCGTGAGTACGATGAAAATGCAATACGAGCGGGGCAATGCGCCTTCGCCTTCCATAACTGCCTCTACGCTCCCGCTACCCAATCTAGCAGCAGGAGGAGGAGGAGGAGGAGGAGAAGATCTGGCGGGCTGTCCACATTCCCTGCACGCAGAGGCGCGATGGATCACCAAGCCAGGTAGGTGCCGTCAACCCTCGCTCTTTCGAGTCGCCGGGTGTGCCTTGCAATGTTCACTACCACCTACCTACCAACCTCTACTACCCCTGTGGCTGAAGCTTAGGCTGCAAAACGATACCACAGTCCACCTATGCAATGCAATCCTTCCCTCCCTCCGACCTACGTGTAGATGGATAGCCAGGTCTATTCCTCGTCGGCGACCCGAACCCTACCGGCGGGCCTGGCGTTTATGTTCTTCCAGCGGCTGGTGTGCAGGCGCCCGCCGCCTCCTGTCTGTACGGTGGTGTACCTTGCTCTTTGACACCGATATCAACTAACGACCGGAGGGTATTCCTCCAAGGGTTTTTCGTGTATAGGTTCACCTCTCGCACTCGTACGTGCGTACCCTGTTCGGAACCCGCAGTGTTGATTCGCTCGCTCGCTTCGCTGGTCACAACCGTGTTTCGCCCCAATCAATCAGACCTGAGCTGATGACTACCTGGACTTTGGAGGCTAGCTAGTTTGCGGTGCGCACGGCGTTTGCAGGGAGGGGAGCAGGGCCGAGACACCATGCATGTCCGAGCCAGGTGGTGGGAAGACGCAAAAGGTTTGTGCGGACAGACAGATGTTCAAACTCGGCACCGCTTTCCCCGAGTTGTGTTGTGTTCGTCCAGCCCCCTTGCCCTTCTTCTACTGACTACTGTGGATGTAATGGCGTCGGTCCGGCACATGCATGCATGCGCTATGGCTTTCGGCGCAAAGAAGTTGCCTACTAGCCTTCCGAATGGTCGAAGCGCCACAGCCTCTCCTAGATGGTCCAACGCATGCGTGCCCGCTCGAAGGAGGTTAGTCCGCAGCCTAGCTTTCAACAACCATCGGCGTCCACCGTGTTCAAAAGGCCCGTAATCCACATGCGCTCGCTACGTCATTGCAGGGCCGCGGGGCGAGTCTGGGACGTCGACTCTACGTCGTCTGCGCTACCACTTCCTCCTCGGCCACCATGTTCCAGAAAGAACGCTTGTGACTACAGCCGGCTTCAGGTGGGTATCACCCTACATGCCAACCGGGGTGTGGAAGGTTTGGGCTTGTCACATGGGTCACCGGTCAGCAAAGCTCTTGTCACCTTCCCATCACCAACGCCTTCTTCGCGCAACCTCCGGTTCTTCTTGCTCCTGCAGTTGCCATCCTGTCCGGCCACAGTACGATGGCCCCGGAAGGAAGCGACAGTCTTCGCAGGCCCGGCAAACTGCTCGGTTAGCAGTCACCACCGTGGCAAGGTTGCCTTTGCCGGACCCGATGGCTTGGTCGAAGTGTAGACAAAGGTCGTTAAGGCCCCATTCGAAGATCCGATCTTCCCCGGACAACAACTTCGTCTCTGTGTGCGTTTCAAGTACGCGGCGCAGATGCTCGGTGATGGCTTGGTAGCAATGAAGATCCGATTCTGCCTTGCGAATGGAGGTCGGCTTTGGATCTAGCTCACGGTGGGCAACGACATGTCTGGTCGGATGTTAACGTCGCACTGGGAGGGTGCCAACGCAGATGGAGTCGGACCTACTCTCTGGCTACAGTCGAGAAGTATCCCGCGTTCTCCCTCATCTGGCCCACAGACCTTCCGAGCAGCATGGTTGGCCGGAAAGGGCAGCAGCGTGCCAGAATCTCGCTGTCCATCAATACGTTGGGCAAAAATGCGAAGCTACCGGACTTGATGCGCCGCTCAGCCTCCGGAGCCCGTATCGCTTTGATCCCCAAGCGGTCGAAGATGGCTTGTTCAATATGTCCGACCTCGAGCTCCTGCACGTACATCTGGATACTACCTGAGCCACTCTTCTGGCTTTATACTGCAAGCAGCGGTCAGCAGGGACTTTGCTCCAATTGCTCATCTACTTCCAAGCTCTGACGCACAGATATCGACGATATCGAGAAAGCACACAAGCTGCGCCATGCACTTCCGCACATAGGCATGCCCGGCATTCCACACTCTCGCGTCGGCGAGGGGGCCTACGCCGACACAGAAAGCGTCTGAGATCTCCCAGCCCTCGGTCGGTCTGTGGCGCGCAAGGTCTTCGGCCACTTGCCGTCTGCATTCGGTTTGGAGCCAGTCGTGTTTCGTCCGCTCGAGGAGTGCGAGGGCTTTCTCGAGCGTCAGGGCGTCATGGAGGAGCAGGCAATCCATTGGTGGATGCAGGAATAGCGATGAGGCCATGGGCAGGACTCAGACTACAGATCCGGCGATGCTAAGGCCGGGAAGTTTGTCATATAGATGCAACGGAGATGCTCGTTGCGACGGGCTTTTTGCTGAGGATTGCCAAAATCGCCACTGCTGCCTCTGCGGCCATCACGATCAGGGTGGGAGTCGGAGTGTGGCTCGAACTCGCGCAAAGAGGACCGGGCTGCCGGAAACGGCGTTGCTTTCTAGGTAACGACAAGGTGCAAAGAGATGTCTTTGTTCTTTCTTTCTTCGACGACTTCTCAGCAACGATGCTTCCTCATCATGATCCAAGGGTAAAACGATGTGCTGCACATGTGCACACGAGCGTAGTTCAGAAGAAGTATTACACCACGCAGCGGACATGCCAGAGTCGGAGTCGTCGAAAGAAGCCCTCCTAGCTGGGGACTCATTCATATCGGACGGTGAGTATAGCAGGGATGGTACGGTATTTGTAGAGCGAAGCACGACGATTGGCGAATTCAGGAGGCATGCGAGGACGTGGAGCAGCCATCCTTGGTGAGATGAGGCGCACCCTAGCCGCGAAGGGAGACGTTCTGAACAACATGGTTGAAGAGCTTGCTAAGAGTGACATTCGTTTTGGACATAGATGAGCAGGTGCTGGGTTCTTGAGTGGACCTTCTGTCTTGCTTTTGGCTGCGGAAACGATGAGCATCTTTTCACTCATCGTACTCAAGCATCAGCGAGGTGGGAATAGGGGACTCCTTCGCATTGCCGTCAAGGTATTGCCTCATCTTGATGCCAGCAACCTCGTTCTCAATCACCGTGAATCGACCCGCCTTACCCGCAGCGCGACGGACGTTCTTGAGCTTGAACACCTCCTTCAGGGTAGCAGCGATGGCCGGTCCGACAATCCGCGCACCGAAGCAGTAGTGCAAGCCGTGTCCGAGAAGGATGTAGTCCTTGAACGAACGATGCGGGTTCAACTTCTCGGGATCAGGGAAGGCCACCGGATCCATTGATGCCTTGGAAGTGGCGATCAGGATGAGGCGGTTGGCCTTCACGGTGACTGGGCCGCGAGCCCCGTCCTGGACGGTGATGTCCCTGGAGGCCACGCGGGGAAGGCCAGGGACCACGCCGGCATGCCGCATGCCTTCGTAGACGAAGCCTTGAAGCTCACGCTCGGAAGCCGCGTCATCTTTGTGCGCCAGTTCGATGATGCGCTCCTTGTACTGCTCGTACCCGGCGCTCAGGTAGAGGTCGATGAGCAGGGACGCTTGCTGCGTGATGTTGCCCGCCACCGGAGCGCCCATACCGATGCAGTCGCCGATCTGGTCACCAATGGGAAGGCCGCTCTGGTTCATTGCGTGGTAGATGCGGTCAGCATCCGGACCGACCTCGTATGCTGTCCCCTTCGCCATCCAGTCCACGATCTTCTCCTGGGAGCCTTGCTGAGTCTCGAGATTGGCCTTGAACACCTTGCGGAGGACTGGTGCTGCGGTCATAGCACCGTCCTTCAGCGTCCACTCGAATCTGGGGATGATGTTGAAGCTCTGGTACATGAACAGCACCAGGTAGATGTCGAAAAGCTGGGGGAGCGAGAGCAAGCCATGCGGTGTCTTCTCGGTCTTGAGTGGGATGGCGAAGCGTTCAGCTAGCCACATGATTGGCGTGACGTTGCAAACGTCACGGACGATGTCGACGGAGCGTCTTGTGCCGGGGTACTTGAGCGAGCTCTTCTTGATGAGCTGGGCGACGTTTGTTTGGAAGTACGTGCTGACGTGAGCTTCAAAATCATCCTCGAAGAAGACCTTGTGAAGTATGTTCGTCCGAGCATCGTGCTTTCTCTGTTCGTCCCATCCGATCATGAACTCGTGACCGTCGGTGCAATTCACGATGGCCTTCTGGTACATGGTACGGAAGTTGTCGCGGTCTTCAAAGACCTTCTTGCACCCTTCTTGCGTGTGGACAGAGACGAGTTCGCCGTCGCTCGGAGGCCGCTGAAGGTCGTACTTGGCGAGAACCTTGTTCTGCTGGAGAATGCCTTTGACAGCCTTTGGTGTGTAGAAGGGCAACAGGGCGTAAGAAGATGTTCCTGTCCAAGCTGCGGGGAGTCCAGTGAGAAGCAGGTGAGGCAGCATGCCTCCGTACGCACCTGGAGGAATGTCGGCAACTTTGGAGGCACCCCAGTTGGTCAGAGTGTTGCTGTTGAAGTCGGTGCTCAGGAAACGGTCGCCTCGGACCAGGGAGACTGCATCATCCAAGATACCACGACCGGTGGTTTGGCCGGGGCAGACGCCACTGCCTGGAATGGGCGGCTTGGTACATTCTGCCATGAGGCCCGGATACAGCTCAAGGTTGTCGATGTGGCCATACAGCAGCTCAGCGGCTCCGGCAGTGTCCTTGTCTTCACACCATGCTTCAAAGGATTCGTATGGCTTCAAGTTAAGGTATTTGCGAAACCTGGAATCTGGTTAGCGCTCGGGTATCTCCAATCGTGTAGTAACATGGTCTTACTCATTCATTGTGCAAACATTGAACATGTCTCGGGCTTGCAGTTGACCCATGATGTCAACGACCTTCAAGCTGGCAGGTGTACCATGAGCACCAAAGGCATGCGCTGGCTCTTCAATGCAGTCCTTAATCAGCTCGGCGAGTTCGTGGTCGCTGAAACGTCCATCCGGCCCTCTCACCATGTCCTTGCCTTGAGAGTCCTTGAAAGTCCACTGTCTTGGTGGTGTGGTGTAGAGCTTCATTCCCTCCTTCTTGACCACTTCGTAGAACAGGGCAGGCGTCATGTCGTCAAGGGTCAGCTTGCCAGACTCCAGATCAGGCAGATTCCATTTCAGCAGGTTCTCCATCCAGTTCGCATCGGCAGCACTGAGGGCTGCGTGCCAGTGATAGAGGACGGCAAACTCGACGGACACTACGTTTCCGGTGCCTCGCTCCACGCGTTTGCCGCCACTCACGATCTCCTTGCCGAGGTCAAGTGACCACGACGAGTTGGCGCGTGGGGTGTTGAGGATGGCCGCAACGTAGTCTTTCAGTACGACTGTGGCGAAGAAGCCGACATTGATGTTTCGTGCCAGCTGGAAGATGTCGTTGTCTTGCCTGCATTGCGAGTCTGGTCAGAACATGCGCCTTGAACTAGGAAGCAATCACTTTAGGTTGAAACTCACCATTTCTGCTCGTCCTCACTCAAGCTGTCCCACTCACGATACTTCCCGGCTTCATTGACAGATAGAAGAGACTCGGCGACAGCGTTGTGATTTCTCGAAAACATGATGAGAGTTGCGACTACACCCGGAGGCATAAGCATGATTCGATCCGATGCAATGGAGTCTGGATAGATCTTTCCGTTGCTGTATATCCGCACTCGCTTTTGTTCTTTCTCCGTGTTGCCGTAGAGTGTACTCAGGTCGACGTAGCTGGATGTCTCATTGATCCAAGGCTTATCGCGACAAGTCTGGAAGCACTCGTGGATCACGATGGTGGCGAAGGAGAAGAACAGTCTGTTCAGGCCCGATGGATGCTCACGGAACGTTCCCTCTTTACGCTTGAGCAGCTGCTCGAACACAAGCTCTGGGTCTGGCAGGTTGGGACCCTTGGGTCTCACGGGCGGCACATTTCTGCTGTAGGCAGTCCCAGCCTTGCCGAGCTCGGGGTTCCACAGGTTGTTATTTCCCCCGTCGTGTCGTCGATATCTTGCGTTAGGGTCGGCCAAGCTCGATGCAGGATGCGGCAAGTCGTTATACAACATTTTGATGAACCCGTCCGACACCGTTGAAGACAGCCCGCTGTTTGTGGGCAGTGACTGCAGCATGGAGACCCCATGCTCGAGCAATAGCTGCTTGTCGTCCAAAGGTTCGCCGGAAGCGAGTGTTGTCAAGGCTTCTGCCACCATCTTGGCTTCCTTGAGGTTACCATGGACGAGGTCATGGACAATGGATGTCTTCTTCTCCGTGGGTGTTGCTGCTGCTTGGATGTCCGTCTTGCGATCCGGAGCGGTGGTAGGCTTCCCCAGGATCTGAGCGATCAGCAATTTGATCTGCCCTGGCGCCATGATTGCGGTGCTGCAGTTTTAGCTTCACGGACTCGCAGAAGTAGCACACCAGATAATGATTTTGAAGTAGCACGCCAAAGAATGGTCTTGAGGGAGCAGAGCAGATGGAGCAATAGCTTAGAAAACAGGTGGGAGAAGGGCCGATGCAACATAAACGAGTGTAGACGCTGGACGCAGCATGTCCAAGCTCCTCGCCGAACCGTCGTCTTGAAGGTTGTGCTAGACTTCAAGCGCTGGCATGGTACAGAAAGCTCCGCCATACCTCTGTAGCTCGTGATCGACGTGTGTCAGCCAGCCACTGTCGTGGAGAGCTAGATGGACTGGTGGTGGTAGCTAGACAAGCACCAACCACGAGCTGCCCCCGATCGAAGGGCGAAAGGGTGGGTGGGAGTGCAAGAGTGCTACTGCCGCAACCCGCATGCATGCTGCTAGAGGCTAGTGATGCATATGCACGATGCTATGCTGTACTAGTGCGAGCAGGGTCGATATAGGATCGATGATAGTGGAGCGCGGGCGGCGATCTCCTTTACGGGAGGGGCCGATGCGCGCCCTAAGCTCCGGCCCTGCATCTCGCATTTGCCCAAGTGGGCAGGAACATCTGCCCCACCGTGTCGCAGCTCTCATTCATCTCCCGGATTATACCTGCCAGAGCTCTCAAGACTCAGTCTCATGACCAGAGCACCACTGCCGCATGCATGGTATTATTGGTACAACCACGGTGTACGCCGCAGGAAGTAATGGTCAGACCACTGCTGATCCGGCGACACCATAGAAACGATCCATGGTGGCATGATCCATGTGCCCGGACGCCGGACGGCACGCGCGGCTAAGACGATCACACCACTAAGTTTACCGGACAATACCGTAAGAATGGAATGGCATTGCTCTCACCCTTCTCATCAAGTCGGTGAGTCGATCTGCGCGCCGCCGTGGTTCGTGTCAGTGCCACCTATCTGTCCCCGCATTGCTGGCTGATAATTGTGAGAACTGCGAAGTCCTCTCCTTGTACTGTCAAGACGAAGGTCCAAGGATCTCTCCATCATATTTCACGAGTCGCTATGGCAAGGCCCACTCCATGGTTTCGACATTCATATCCCACTCAGTCCTCTCCCGAGCAGTCACTGAATTCACTAGCATCGCCGCAGAGAGCAGCTGGTCAGGCATCCGGTTGCGAGCGACCTAGAGCACCGCTGCAGCCGCTACAAGCACCGCCGGGCGAGCAAGATGGCCGAGCTGCTGACGACCACTCACCACAAGTGCCCCAGCTTCCACGGGTGATCCGAGCGGTTAGGAATGCCAACGAGACGCCACTCAAGGGTCGTACGATCATCATCTGTCTCGATGGAACAGGCGACAAGTTTGACGCCGACAACTCCAGCATTGTCCATCTGCAGAGCTGTCTGAAGAAGTCCGATCCGTCGCAAGTGACTTATTACCAGTCAGGCATCGGGACGTATGACGGCGGCGGTCTCTCGAATGGCGTCCATGCTGCTTTCGACATGGCCGTAGGGAGCGGGCTCGGCGTGCATGTCCGGGATGTAAGTACAGGAGGATATAGACCCCACGTGAGATACGAGGCTGACTTACACCCTTTGTTCGGCAGGCGTACATGTTTCTCATGCAGACGTATCGCGAGAACGATCGGATCTGTCTGTTCGGCTTCTCGAGAGGCGCATACACCGCGCGATGTCTGGCAGGCATGGTCCACAAGGTCGGCCTTCTCCCGGCTCACAACACCGCCCAGGTGCCATTTGCGTATCAGTTTTACAAAGACGGTACGGAGAATGGATGGAAGATGAGCACCGATTTCAAGAAGACTTTCTGCATGAATGTCAACATACATTTCGTCGGCGTCTTCGATAGTGTCGCGAGTGTTGGGTTCATACCCAGGAAGCTACCGCTTAGCAGTACACCACTGAACAAGACTTCCTACTTTAGGCATGCGATGGCCCTTGATGAGCATAGATCTAAGTTCAAGGTCTGTCGCTACCAACAGAAAGATCACGTCAGGCCCGATGCGGGCCGGGACTCGATTGCGGAACTTCACGAGAAGGCTGACGGACATGTGCGACGCTTCAGCGCCAACCTCGGGGCCCGGTCGGAGCCCCAGACTAAAGGCATGGCAACGAGCACGGTGACTGCTGACACGGGCGTGCTCTACGAGGATAAAGATGGCAAGCTCGGAAAGCTATCCGGGCAAGCTCAGGACCGGCAGACGGATATCCTGGAGGTCTGGTTCGCGGGTTGCCACGCGGATGTAGGCGGCGGCGCGGTTGCAAACGAGGAGAGGCATAAACTCGCTCAGATCCCGCTTCGCTGGATGATACGGCAATGTTTCGCGTGCGACACAGGGATTCTGTTCAATGCCCACCGTCTTGCCGAGGAGGGCATCGATGTCCAAACGCTGTGGCCGATATATACTCCACTCGACAGACCGGCGATTGGCCCACCGCCCAGTCTCATGGAGAAGTACGAGGACGGCACACTAGCTCCAATTCATCGACGATCAACGGCACTGGAGCCCGTGAACGCAGAAGATCCCGATGGGTTGTACAAAATCATGATTTGGGATAAAACGGAGGAGGTAATGGCGGACCATTGGGTGCCTGAACAAGTGGAGGACTACTTCGATGCGATCTCGCCCATCAACGATCAGCTGGTGGTAGCCAAGGGCTGGTGGGTCCTAGAGGTCTGGCCGATCAAGGTCAAGATTCAGCACAAAGAATCCGGCGAATGGATCAAGAAGGTTGGCTTGAATCTTGGCCGGTTCCGTGCGGTGGAAGACGAAGAACCGAGCCTCCACTGGACGGTAGAGCAGCGGATGCATGCCACGGGCTACAAGGTCAGGATTCGAAAGGACAAACATGCGGTGTGGCGGATAGTCGCTTGAAGCGAGTCTGGAACTGGACTGATAGGTCCGTTGGAAGTTGATCAGCGTACATAGGCTCATAGAGCCGCGAAGCTTAGCCGAGGAATTGTCGGAGCATTCTGTCCTGTTGCGTTGTGTTCCGTACAATGTATAGCTGGCCGCTGCATGCGTCCAGAGTATTGCTCGCCATTATATCTCGATCCAAATGCTGCACGGCCTTAAGGTATTTAGCGACGCGCAGCATGCAGATCCGGGTCAGAGAGCTGCGGATGTCAGCGGTAAATTTTGCACACATCAAGGCATTCTGGGCTATCGTGGCAATCGGCGCTTGTTTCGGCTTGCGAGGCAGAAGCCTATCTCTTGCGGGCCCGAGCAGTAGAGGCGCCGATGTTCTTGCCCGCTCCGAAGGTGTTAGTGATGGGCTTGCTCATCTTGACGCGACCTATGCGGTGAGTATAATTATTAACCAAGATGGACCGACGTGACGGGGCGGAGTGAAGTGATTTCGTCGCTCGCCCGAGTCGGCCGGACGTCGGGATATCGGGGCCGGCCATGTGGTACGGCGCCGGTAACTACCTGGCCGACATGCGCGATCTCGAATCATGACGACACTTCGCGGGATCCAAGATTCATAGACGTGGGATGCAGCCTGCAGGAGAGACGAACAGGAACGAGGCGCGCTGGAGTTTGGGCATTTTAGTCACGGCCGACAGGTGCAAAGGACGGGGACACAAGCCACCATAGCATCGTATAAAGGCGCAAAAGGAGCATGCCTTGGGAGCAGTTCAATGCCGATTGAGACCTCTATCAAGGTCCCCGAACAGCTTAGAAAGCGAGTGTACGAGTAGCGTGATAGGGTGGTTTGTCCGTGGCCACGATCCCGCTCGAGATAGGCTTCTGTACTATCAGCTATCTCGCCAACTATGTTTCCGTCGTTTCCTGTCGCCTCTGTCTCTGCTTCATGATGCACATAGTAGCATAATCCATCCAATTCCCCATCCTTGCGCCGCGGCCGCACGCGACCAACGCTGCGACGCTGCTTGATCAATACCACCGTTTCACACTGCACGCACTGCGCGCCGACCTCGAAGTCCATTGCATACGCTAGGTTGCTTGAATATCGACATAGGTCAGCAGAAACATGGATACAAACGAGGCAGCCATCGAGGCGGAGGTGGAGCTGGACCATGCAGCGCTCCAGCAAGCAGAGGCCAGGCGACTGGACAACCTCGGCAAGGCATCCGTACAACTCGCAAACGGTGGATTAGACACTGAGGCGTCGGGATCTGGACTTGATGGCGCACACGAGGCCGACGAGGGATCGCCGCTACTACCGCGCGAAGGGGAGGACGACGACGAGACGAAGCCGCAGTACGGGGCAGACTTCAGCCATCTGCCCTGGCACAAGAGACCGTCGATATTCTGGGTGCTCGCGCCGTTCTTCCTCATGACATTGGCCTTTGGGGGTGTAGTCACGCCCAAGATCAACTTGATCTTGGAATTGATATGTCGTGAATACATCTCAGAGCGCTCAACCATGGACCCGGGTTTCACGATGGTGCCGGTGGACTTCATGAATGGCGATAACGATCAGTGCCGGATACCAGAAGTACAATCGCGGGTGTCGCTGTTCACCTTATGGGGCAGCCTCATCGCCGGACTGCTCTCTGCCGTTACCAGTCCGAAGCTGGGCGCGCTCTCGGACCGCTACGGTCGAAAGTCCGTCCTCGTATTCACCAGTCTGGGCACAGTAATCGGCGAGATCATCACCATCTTCGCCGCGCTATACCCGGAGACATTTCCCGTGTGGGTCCTCTTGATAGGATACGCTTTCGACGGCCTTACTGGCTCCTTCATTGTCGCCATGGCCATTGCAAACTCCTATGCAACCGATTGCACCCCACCACATGGCCGGAATATAGCATTCGGGTACTTCCATGGATGCCTCTTCACCGGCCTCGCCTTGGGCCCGATCTTAGCAGGCTACCTGGTCAAAAGGACTGGCCAGATCGTCATCGTCTTCTATATCCTGCTGGGTGTGCACGTATTCTTCGTACTCTTCGTTACCTTCCTCGTGCCGGAGTCGCTATCGAAGAAGCGGCAGCAGCAGGCACAGGAGAAGCACGAGATCCGAAAGTCGGAACTCGGTCCGGCATCGGATTGGATCCAATCCTTCCGCTCCCTAAACATACTGGAGCCGCTCAAGATCCTGTGGCCGACTGGCCCAGGCACCACCTCTGCGCTCCGATGGAACCTGTTTGTGCTCGCGGCGGTTGATACCATACTGTTCGGGGTGGCCATGGGCAGCATGACCGTCGTCATCATCTACACCAACTACGAGTTCGGCTGGAGGACTTTCGAGTCCGCACGCTTCATGACGATTGTCAACAGCTGCCGCGTCTTCTGCTTGATCGTCGTCCTGCCCATCTTGACACGACTCATACGCGGCAAAACGGATCCGGCGAAGAAGAATACGGGTAGTGACCTGTTCGATCTCAGCGTCATCCGCGTGGCCGTGTTCTTCGACACGCTGGGCTACTTGGGCTACGCTTTGGCGCGCAAAGACAGTCTCTTCATCATGTCCGGCGTCGTTGCGGCCATTGGCGGCATTGGCTCGCCGACCTTGCAATCCGCTCTCACGAAGCATGTACCTTCCGACCAAACAGGACAGTTGCTCGGCGCTACTGGTCTACTCCATGCATTGGCGCGTGTCGTTGCGCCCACCGTGTTCAATGCCATCTACTCGTCTACCGTCGGCAAGTTCACCCAAACGGTCTTCGCGTGTTTGACAGCGACATTCGGCACGGCGTTTTTGATCAGCTGGTTCATCAGGCCTCATGGTAAGTCATCTCACTGTACTGTCGTGGTGGCAACGATCATTGACAAAACGCAGTGCACTTTGACGAGGACGCTGCTGCAGATGCAGCGCAGGGTGGCGAGGCTACTGCGACGCCGAAGCAGCGCGAAGAGCGTGCTCCGGTGCCTATTGTATCCGCCGTCCTGGCGTCTTTTGGTGCGCTGTTGGCCTGGGTCGGTTTGCGATGAGCAGTGAGCGACTTACCTTTGGGCGCTTTGGCATAGAGTGTATACATCATGGTCGCAGGACAATCGTACGAGTTGACGAGGGCATATCGCGTGGCGCAATGAGCGCTGTAGCAACATGTCTTGCCACTCCTCAGATTCTTCTATATGCAATATACTGCCGCTCATCATTGGGTTGCCAGCTGCAGTATTTACAGCGCCAATAATGTTGACTTCCCTTGTGCATGTGAGTGCATATCTGGAGCCCATAGGGTGCCTGCCGGGTTGAGCATTCCATCACACCCTCCCAGAAGCGCCTGGTTCCTTGTTCGCGTTTCAGAGCTGCGCCAGCCCACCAGTGGCAGCGGCCACTTGGCCGGGGATGGTTTCGAGGGAATCGTACTCCTTGGCAGCGCAGATTTGGCCGGATGGAGTGATCAGTGATACTCGACATTCCATCGCTGTTCCACCACCGTCTGCTGTTTTGTCGATCTGCCCGACCTGGTTGTCGCTGCAAAAGAAGGCAAGAACAAGGAGCACCGCCGAGCTCCGCTCCAACCTGAAACGCCTTCTCCGGCTCGAAACAACGGCCGCCAAGGCCTGACGCAGCTCTGCCCTGAACGGGTCCTCGGGGTTGTCCAACTTGTCCTCCAGAGAATCCACACCACCACCACCTCGTCCGCAACAAAGCACGCCTCGCCTTCTTCCGTCCACTGTTGCTAATCGGGCGTGAGCGACGGCTTGTTGGTGGCTCGTCTTCTCGTTCCCCAGGCCTGCTATTGTACGACCGGCAGCGGCCTGTCTATTCCCTGGGCAATCACCCTAATTTACACCAGCATACGGGCTGACGCCGACGCTTCGAATCCTACTACGTACCACCCTTATCGCTATCCTGGTTCTTCGGCTTTGCACACCACGCTCTCTCCAACATCGTCACATCACCGAAACTTCAGCAACTGTTCATCATCCGCGGGCCGCGAGACAAGAGAGCGTCGCAGCTACCACGTGAGCAGTTGCCGCAGACAGTCGAGTCTGAGTCGTCTGTCCAGGACGACGAAGAGATCGCAGGCAGTCAAGACTGTCGCCAGAGTGCTTCAGAACAGGTGGTTGGCAGGCAATCACATGACAAGCAGGTCTTGAAGAGCGAGTCTCCAAGCTGTACAGGCGACTGTTGCACGGTCCATCACACTCCTTTGAGCAAAGACAACCACCATCATAATCCATAATGGCACCTACTTCGCGCCCCGACTTCAAGATGAACCTCGAAGGCCTGGGCCAGCTCCAGAGTCCCAATCGCTCTGCGAATGCCTCTGCGACCAATTCTCCGGTTGAGCCGCCTGCAGGATCAGGCCTTCGGTACCCATTGGGTAACGGCGTTGGCAATGGCGTGACCCAGGCAGGCACTGGGAGAGCCGGAGCTGGCTCTCCTTCGAAAGAGTATGGCAGCCGACTCTTTCCCAAACGGTAAGCGCGACATCTCAAATCAGGTATCCGTTGCATGCTAATTCACCATTAGAGCTCGGGAGATCCAGGCGCAGGAAGGGCTGTCACCTTCAATTTGGGGACCGCCGACAACCGGCAGCGGCCACTCGACTCCTTTGCGCGAGACCATACCCGAGTCGCCGGGAAGCGACAGCTTTCCAGACTTTGATGCAGGACAGGCGAATGGCGGAGCTGCAGCTACTGCGCCCATAACGAACTCACCACGCCGCACACGAGCCGGCACTGTACCCTCGCGCTTTCCTGCCGTGAGCTCACTGAACAGCCCGCAGCCCTCCCTCCATTCGAAGTCAGGCCGCCCTACTCCTTCATCAAGCCCGTACCAAACAAGCACGCCCTCGGCTGCCGACCTGCAAGCAATTGCCGGCGCACAGGCGTCCAGCAATGCTGCCTTGTTGTCAAGATTAAGAGCAGGATCGATGCCTCAGCGACAATACATGGGCAGCTCTAATCCGTTCGGGTCTTCGCTGTTTGCAAGCAACTGGATGGCTGGCAGAGAGCGCGCCAGCACCTTGCAGACTATTCGCTCTTCAGATGCACCTTCTTCGCCAAGAGACTCGCCTGCGGACAACGACGTTAGGACGCTGGATTACCTTGGCTTGGCGGACACGCCTCAGCAGCTTATGGGAGCGCAAAGGCCCAACGGTGTAACAATCGCGGATCTAGCAGCTCTGAACGCATACAACAACAAGAACACTGCGAGCAGATTCCGATCTTACTCTGTCAATGCGACGGAGAAGTACGCTGATGGAGAGGAAGAAGTGCTCGACCCATACGAGCAGTTGCAGCAGCTGTATGCCTCTGGCCAACTAACGCCAACGGCCGATTCTGCGGCAGCGCAGGCGGCGGCCATACACGAAGCCGTAAGGCAGCACAATCTGGAAGTCCAGGCGTTTGCCAACTTTGCCAGCGCAAACAGACCAAGAGCGCGGACTGCTGGAGTATTGGACTCTCCATCTTCTCGAGTCCTACGCAGTTACCTGCCAACACCGTCTAGACTTGACAGCAGCATCACTGCAGCGGATTTGCAGAGCACCGACGAAGCGGAATACAACGGTCTTACAAACGCTGTCCAGAACCTACAGCTCCACACCAAGCCATCGTACGACAGTGGCCTTGATGGAGGCCTGGAAAGTCCGACTAGGTCGCTTTGGCTAGGCAACATCCCATCTTCCACTACGGTCTCTTCACTCAACGTCATCTTCGGTCAATTTGGTCCCATCGAGTTCGCCAGAGTGCTGACCCACAAGAGCTGTGGCTTCGTCAACTTTGACAACATTCAAAGCGCGATCGCAGCGAAAGCGCAATGCAACGGCAAGGAGATCTTTCCAGGATGCGGCCCGATCAGAATCAACTTTGCGAAGGAACAAAGCACCTCGAACACTCCTGGAGCAAATGGCGCATATCCATCACCGAGTCCAGATCCTTTTGTCTCGAAGGGTCGCATTGACAGCACGCTTACGAGCGCCATGAACCAAGCTGGCGGCAACATCAATGCTGATACAGCAGCCGCAGCGCTTGTCACCCCGAACCTGTTGGAACTGCGTGCCGAAGTGTACGATATTGTAAAGGAATTCGGCGCGTCTCAAGAAGAGCAAGCTCGCATCGCCATCAGCCTAGAGGACGCCATGAGTTACGACAACTACATGTCGGAGATCCCGTCCATCTCTGAGCCCAGCCACAGTCGCGTGCACGACGCGCCCAGACTGCGCGATATCAGGAAACGAATCGACAACAACTCGTGCAGTCAGATGGAGATCGAGAGCATTGCGATGGACATGCTGCCGGAGATCGCAGAGTTGTCCTCAGACTATCTAGGCAATACTGTGGTGCAGAAGCTGTTCGAGCACAGCTCCGAGGAGATGAAAGAGGCCATGCTCGCTGAGATTGCACCTCACTTGGCCGAGATTGGCGTGCACAAGAATGGTACCTGGGCTGCGCAAAAGATTATCGACGCCGCACGAACACCGCAACAGATGCAGATGATTGTCGACGCGGTCAAGCCGCACGGCGTCAATCTCTTCCTGGACCAATACGGTAACTATGTTATGCAGTGCTGCTTGCGCTTCGCAGCCCCGATGAACAACTTCATCTTCGACACGATGCTGAACAGGCTATGGGATGTCGCTCAGGGCCGGTTCGGTGCGCGAGCAGTGCGCGCTTGCTTGGAGAGCCATTTCGCCACGGTCGATCAGAAGAGGTTGATGGCCGCTGCCATTGCTCTGCACAGCGTACAGCTTGCCACGAACTCAAATGGCGCGCTGCTGTTGACCTGGTTTCTGGACACCTGCACTTTCCCGAAACGCAGATCAGTCCTTGCACCGCGACTGATACCGCATCTCGTCCACCTATGCACTCACAAGGTTGCCTATCTGACGGTGCTGAAGGTTATCAACCAGCGCAACGAAGCCGAGGCCCGTGACAACATCTTACAAGCCATCTTTTTCGACGAGCAGACCTTGACGGACATTGTCAGCGACCAGCAATGTGGCGCTACACTCATCTTCAAGGTGCTTACTACACCTTTCCTGGAAGAGAACATCCGCCCAGAGTGCCTCGAGAATGTGCGAAATGTTCTCTTGCGGCTCAAGGCACAGCCATCGCAAGGGTACAAGCGCCTCATGGACGAAGTCGGGTTGTCGACCCGTCACGGCGGCACTCCCGTCAGCAACGAAGGCAGGTCAGCCTCCAGGAGCCGGCCGGCGAATGGTCATCTGCCGCACCTTGACACCAACCAGAATGGCTACGGTAGGCCGCCATACCCTGCCATGACGCCTCAACATGCGCAGCTCGAGCAAGGCGTCAGCCCTCATTTGCAGCGCACAATCAGCATGGACTCGAACAGCTTCGACCCGTACGGCAATGGCCTCGTGACACCTCAGTATACGCACAGCCCTGCCATGTCCACAGTCGGCGTCAGCCCGATCAACGCGCAACTACAGTACCAGCAGGCTATGCTGGCACAAGCGCAAGCCCAGGCTCAGCGGCCGCCAGGTTTCTACAACAGCCCAGGCGGTATGAACCCGATGACAACCAGCATGCAAAATGGCATGGCGTACAGCACAGCCTCACCGGCGCCTCAGATGATGGATCCGTACCGGCAGAACGGCTCGCCTATGGTGCCACCAGGGATGGGCATGCAAGCCGGTGGCTTTCAACAGCAGGGTTACGGGGCCCAGATGCTTGGCATGAACGGCGGGTACGGGCAGTATCAGCAGATGCCACAATACTACCCTCAGGGGCAGATGCAAGGGCAGCAAATGGGTGGGCAGAGGCGAGGCAGGGTGAGTTAAGCCCATATGGTGTACGCACCGAGCCTGGCGGTAGCTGACGTTGATAGTAGCGGTGAGCGACGCTTGGGCATACTATCTCGGACCTACAAGGTATCCACGTGCGACGGCGCATTAGGGAGGGAGGGCTTGGGCGCACTGGCAGAGATACCTCACTGTTGATCGGAATGCATTGAGACAGGACGGCTGCCCAGGCTGACCTTCAGCTTAGGCGCAAATGGGTAGGGGCAATAGGGTGTAGGCGCGAAAGCGGTGGAATCAGCGCTCAGATTGTAGCGATGCGCCTTGATGGCTTGCATGACAGTTCTTCTTGAGACATTGTTTGGGGGGGGGCTACTGAGGCCGATGAGCTAGCTTTGCCATGCTATCTCCGAGAAGCTTTGTGCATAGCGTTTTTGTATTGATACACCAATGACAAGCAGCGGCTTCCGAGCCCACGTTCATCAGCATGTCAGTGCCAGTTTCGACTACTTGTACACGTGGTGTTGAAAGAGCATAAGGTAAGAGTGCCGATCTGGCAAACTCCTGCGTCGAGAGTTTACGCTAAGTCGACCTGGACGTCAGAATTTCCGCGTCGCATCATGTGGGTGCCTGAGCACCACCACTCAGACCAGCTAGCCGTTGACGGCCGTGAAGCCTCCGCCGCCGCCGCCACCACTTCCAGCATCATTCGGGTGGCCGTTGGTGGTCTCTGGGATTCTCTGGCCGGCGGAGGGTGTTGGTTGCTCTGCGCCGTCGTCTGCGCTCATACCGTTCATGTGTGTTGGTGCAGCGCCTGGGACACCAATCGGAGGGCCGTATGGACTGCCATGTGGCAGTGGCGCGGGCGGCATGGGGTAGGCAGGCGCCTGGCTCTGTGCATGCTCGGCCGGTGGCACGTAGATGTACTGGCCGTCTGATGTGAGTGCGTTGGCGCGTATCGGGAAGCCACCTGGACCTTGCACCATCGGTGGATTGCCAGCGGGATCCGAAGGGCCTCGCTGGAGTTGCGGCGTCTGCTGTGGTCCGTACGGCGATGCATGGGTAGGGTGTGAAGGCTGACTTGAGTCTGGCGCTCCTGGTGGCATGCCGTGGCGACGGCGCTTGTCGCGGTGCGGTCGGTCCGGTGGCGGCTGCTGCTGTCAGTCACTACTGGTTCTTCTGTCTGGCGTGCTCGAGGCTCAGCGGACGACGTACTGTCGCCATGCCCTCGTCTGCGCTGCCTTCGCTATCGTCCACGTTGTGCTCCATCCTCTTGCTCAGCTGCTCCAGCAGAAAAGCTCGCTCCAGCCGCATCTTCATGATCGAGCGATCAAGGCGCACCGTCCGCACCTTGGCCTCGTCGTTCGCAGTCTCCACCTCGTTCAGTCGGCGTTTGAGCTGTATGCATTTGCGGTAGTATGCCTTCTCCACGCTTGGCGCCAGGGGTGTGCCCGCAGCTGCTGTCTCTGCGCACAGGAGTCAGCGTCTGCTTCATTACAAAATAGGCCAGAGGTTGACCCTGGGACAAGGTAGAGGTAGAGGCGCAGGTTCGCGCTGGGGTGGCCGCGGCGGTTGCGGCTGCCCTCCACTGGGGCGCTCTCGGCCTGGGCGCTCGAACTCCTTTTTGTGGTAGCGAGTGCGAACTCCATCGTGGGCAGGACGCTCCCAGGAATAATCATCCAACCCGCCTCTGTATATATGCGCATGTGCTTCTTGGCAGCTTACGCTAGCCTCGTGTTTGAAACCGTAGTAACATTCGCGCTGCGTGGCTGTCGTGCGGCTGGACGCCATGTTCGCTGCAACCCCGGTTGATGTATGTATGTGTATCGAAGGTCCGCCAGTGCGACGAGTCCGGTGTGGGTGTTGGATGGCGGGCGAAAGGTTGCCAGAGTCGCAAGAGCATTGACGGCTCACACAGAAGGAGCTTACCTGACTGCGGCATCGTGGCCTCTCGGATGTTGCGCTGGTGATATCGATGGCAGTTGCGACCGTGATGATCTGGAAGGCTAGACGTGATATCAAAAGCGCGTCTGTGAGTGCGAGGAGGGAGAAGGTGAGGCCAGCCTGGACTGGAGAAGCACCATGCCACTAGCGTGCGGAGAGCGGCTGCTAGGATAGCGCGGCCCGCGCGGCTGCTGCAAGGTGGCGCGACAAGTGGGGCTATACCACGGCGGTCTTATGCTTGCGCATGCAACGTTCCTACAGCACATGCTCTTCTGATGTTTTTGACCTTTCTGGTTTTGAGGGCAAAATTTGTACGGATCGCTTCTACCGTCTTTACGAAGTACAACGACTAACAATGACCCGAGATACTGACCATGACGGAAGAAGAGGTCGCATCTGATTGAACAAGGTTTGAAAGCTGTCTCTATCCTGGTCAGCCAGTAGTCTATCTGGCATATCTATGTCTATAGTACTCCGGCTCCAACTATATTCATGAAACGCCAGCCGAAGCAGTTGCGATCCTGAGACTCAATGTATAGCCACCGGCATGTGCCCAACATTCACACTCTTCACACCAAAAGCCGTGCTCACCAACCCCACACCAGCGAGTCCGACACAGCACCACAGACCCGTCTTATACTGTTCAAGCAACCCGTGTCCCTTGTTGGTCTCCGTCGACTGTACCACAGCGCTCGCAAGCGCCAGGCCCACACCGCTGCCGATCTGGAACGCGGTGTTGATCATGCCGCCACATAAACTCTTCGCACTCAGCGGCACAGATGCCATGGCCACGACGGTGATTGTGCTGTATGTAATCCCGATGCCGATGACGCTGATGATGCTGGTCGGGAAGACGTGCTTCCAGAAGCTGATATCGTCCCGGCTTATCATCGCGCAAGGTATGGGTGCAACAGCGCAGAAAGTCAAGCCGACGAGAAGGAGATGCTTCGTGTCGAAGCGCTCCATCACTTGGCCCAATGACAACACGACCGTGGCCCCCACGCACGCCATGGGTATGAAACGTAGTGCCGTGCCGCCAGCGCTGAGGTGTAAGACTTCCTGCGAAGTCAGGATGGCGTAGTACAGGATAGTCTGGTAGCCGCCGTATGCGACGAATCCAGCAACCCACAATGCCGCGAAGTTCGGGGTTTTCCAGAGTGACAACGGCATGATTGGGTTCTGGACCTTCTTCTCGACGAAAGCGAAGAAGACCAGAAGCGCCACGGATAAGATGAGTAGCACGATGATGAAGGCGGTGCCCCAGCCATACTCGCCGCCGCTGGAGATGACGAACGATAGCAAGATCAGTCCGGCTGTGGAGATGGCGGCGCCCAGAAAGTCTAGGCGTGGCTTAACGTGCCCTTCCTTGCGGTCCACTGGAAGCGTGAGCCAGCCTACTGCGGCGAGGCCGCCTAGTAAAATACGAGTCAGCGTGTGTCTGCAGTACAACAAACGTTCGATCAGCCACTCACCAGTGATGATGACGGTAAGATAGAACAGGTACCGCCACCCCAGTGAGGATGTCAAGAAGCCGCCCAGTATGAGACCCAGGCAGAAACCAACGGCACCCGCCGCTCCAAAATATGACAAAGCTTTCGTCCTGTCTCGCGCGACAAAGAAAGAGCTGATGATCCCGACGCCCGAAGGCACGGTCATAGCAGCACCAATGCCCTGGAGTGCCCTGAAGATTGCAAGCTGGATGAAGGAAGTGGCGAACCCGTCTGCAATCGTCCAGATGCTCAGCCAGGCCATCCCGGCACAGAAGACCTGTTTGCGTCCGTATCGATCAGACATGACGCCAGCAAGCAGTAAGAAGCCTCCGAACGTAAGGGTGTACGCAGAGATGAGCCATTGCAGGCTCCCACTGTCAACACCAAATTCCTTTTGAATGGCCGGCAGCGAGATGTTGACGCCAGTCATGTACACGTTGTCCATCATCTGGGCGCCGCAGGTAATGAGCAGGATGCAGCAGCCGCGCCAGGAGTTAATGGTACCGATGTCCGGGTAGCCAGCGACCGTGTGGTCTTCGACATCGAATAGCTCCGGAGGCGTCTGCGGTGCAGTGATCGGTGACGGCGGTCTGGTCGAGGACACGGACATGAAACCCATTCGTCGCTCAGTCGTCGGTGTGGTAACGAAGTCGGATGGCAGTTCATGTATGGTATCAATCGGGCCGAGTTTCATAGGCACTGGCCGGGCGATCGAGGCTGAAGCAACTACTTCTGCCTGCCAAGTGTGGGTTCCGATTTCCGCCTGACGAAGATACTCGCTCCTGTGGCCGCTTATCGCGGAGGCAGTCTTGGTCAAAGCCAACATGTCCTCGGGCGGAATGTCGTCTCTGTCCATCTCATAGCCGGCGACACTTCGTCGGCGTGCATTTCCATGCAACCCACTAGGCATAAGAGCAGAGACATGCTGCGTAACACCACTTGGCTCGCTCAACGTCTGCGTCGTGGACATGGCAAAGGCTTTTCGTGAAATTCTAGGAGATTGAAGAATAGGATGGAAAGAGAGTGGGAATCGTACTTACTGATATGGTGGGAGCTATGTGTGGTGACTCAATGATGAGCTTGTCAGCAACGCGTTCAGGGCCACTGCATTGCTGCTGTGGTGCATGATTAGGTGGGTCTGTGAAGAAAGATTGTTGGGCGGCCCGCCTGTGTCGGGTTGCGAAACTTCGCAGCGAAAGTCAAGTGAGGCGTGCTCAGCGGGAGCGGCATCTCCCAGAAGGGCAATACCGCCGCCGCGGCAGGTCTGCCGAGAGCTCCATGACACGCCCCGGTGGACTGTTGACCGGCAACGAGACTGAAGCGTCCGACCATCAGCGCAATGTTCGAGAGCGCCTGCCACGCAAGATGCACGCACGATAAAGAGGGTGAGGTCTTGACTGTAGGATGAATTGCTCGGTATGGTCGTAGTGACGTGCGGTGCTTTCACGGGTGTTCGACACGAACATGGCGTCCGGCCATTGGAGAGTATCAATTGAGACCGACATACGATTGCACACTGGGGCTATGACGAGTCGGCTGTAAGTTGAAGGGGGTGATCTGGCACACCCCGGGGCATCATGCGTTTAGGAGAAGGAAGCTGCTCATGCAGGAGCTGCAGCATGGCTGGATGGACACGATGGAGACAAACACACGCACAAGCACTGGAAAGGACATCTAGTGCCCCCGTTTGAATACGGTCGATGTATAGCTCTCCTCCTCGTCGCCTGGAGAAAACTCACCACATACATGCCTTGTAACTTACACGCTACCCACCAAGGGGTGTAAGGGCCAAGCGAGCGCAGCATGCCTACAGGTCAGCGAGGCTGCAATCAGGTACGAGGACGGGCCATCAGATGTGATCCGTCGATTTACCGGGACGTTCACGTACTACGAAGATTGCCTGGTAGACTGACAACGAGCGATCGCCTGCCGACGGTACACGGTGCGGTCTCCTACAACGCATTCCCGTCACTACAACATGTTGCCCGTATTCGATCGCACCACGGTCTGGCATCATTGCGAACAGTGCAAGATGAGCGGCCATGCGGCCAAGAGTGTCTTCTGCCGGATCTACGTTCAGTGCCTCAGTGCAATAGCCGAACTTTGTCCGCATTAACGTGAAAGCAGGGCTCAGGCTCGTACTCTAACTTAATCGTACCTTCGACCACAGTGAAAGACGCGCAACAAGAGATGTGCTATCCCGGCACGTCTTGCCTAGACCTTGCGACCAGCATGCAACGGGACCGACAGCGTGAAGCTCAAAGTAAGCAGTGGCGCTGGAACATCTTCTCAACCTCACCCCGAACCTGGCTTGACCGTATGCGGCAAGCGTCGCGCACGGGCCCCGCTGCTCAGTGGCTTCATGATCCATCTTGGAGTACCACTCTTCGCAGGTGCAACGCCTTCAGTGAATCCATTTTCTGGCTTCTCTACTGTCGTTTCAGGGCAAGTTGAGAGCGGTTGCTGCTGGCGAGCTCTATTACACTCCATGTCCCCGCATCCTCCTCGACAGTTCTTACAGTTTCCTTTCACCTCGCATCGTGTGGTTCTTTCTGGTACAGCTGCGCACCTTCAAGCCTCCACTTCACACAACAGCCAAGACAGTGCACATCTCACACAATGACACTCGCGCCGAAGCGGAGACAAACAAGACTTCACCCGTCTGCTTGTAAATTGCTTATACCTACACACCATCCAACATGCACACCGCAAAGCGCTCAGACAGAACCGTACTCCGAGTGTCACAACAGTGACGGAGAAACCGTACTACTGCGCTGCTGCAAACGTCGCCCACCATGGATTCAGACAGCGACGACGAGCCGCTTAGCAAGAGGATGCTCAGACGAGCGCGTATGCTCGCCCCTGCATCTTTGCCGCAACACATACCAGACGCGGGCGGGGCTCTTGGTATGGGTAATACTGGTCGTGCCATCGTCAGCGCTAGCAAGAGCGACCGCACCGTTCCTGTTACAGAGACGCAGCCTACGGCTAATGTGGTCAGCCCTGAAGACAATGAAGCTCAGAAGCCCATGTCTGGTTCTTACCGCGGTGTCCACGCATCTCCATCCGAGTGGGAAGCATCATTGAACAGCCACCATCACGATGTCGATGAGGACGATCACAGCTCCACGAGACTTCCCGTGCCTAATCGGGTACCTCGTGCCGCTCTATCCGCTGACGACGCTCCAACAAGAGCCGTTGACGCAAAGCCCCGTGTAGCAGGCAGCGCTTTCGATGTCGGTCTTTCGTATTGGGTCAACCCAGCAGGTACAGGCCCTCCCGAAATCAAGAAACCTGCAGTGGAAACCACGGACGAGACGAGCCCCGCGCTCCACGGGACCGCACTGGCTCATGGTGACTTATTCGAGCAGTCAAGGCATGACAATCTTAGGCAACCGACACCGCACGCTCCAGACATTGACACCGTTGCTGGTCTCGATGGCCTGCCTCTCGCGGACGCTCCTGCCGTCGATCAGGCAACGAGCTCTACCACAGCCACCAAAAGTACTAGGAAGGCTAGGACGGTTCACATCACCAAGGCCGGACAAAACCCAGACGTAGCGTACGCTGCGAAGCAGCTACAGTCTGAGATTGACGACATGCCATCAGGTTCAGACGACGTATTTCCGACAGCCATGGAGCAGGATGAGGTGGCGCTCTCTGAGTCCGATTGCAGGTACAGAGAGCACAACGAGCATCTGGTCAAACACAGGGCAGACGTGAAGAAACTGCTTGGAAAGGAGTCGCATTGGCTTGAAGACGCAGAAGTGCTGGATCCTGAAACACCGGTTTTAAAAGACTAGAACAAGCTTACGGGCATGTGAAAGTGATGGAGAGGCGCGTTCGGCATGACAAGGAGTCAAAAAGTGCGCAAGCGCCTCATCGTCTTGCTGTATGGGTATCCTAATTGCGTGCTCCTCAAACACCTGCCGGTGCTTTCCTAGTCCAAAAATTACTGTAGACTGGCTGGCAATTCAGACGTCAATCCCAAAATGAACCGCACTCATGTCTATGAAAAGCGCACCTCCTGCTCACCCAGTACCGCAGCCCTGATCTGTAGCACAGCAACCAGCTCCAGCGCGAACTCCTGCAGAATCACAATATTCGTGAGGACGTGGTTGAGACTCGCGGTCCGCTGTGCTGGCTGCGAACCATCGGTCACGTGACCCGTGTGACCTTCGACAGCAGGGAACGTGATCTTCTGCATGAGCACGTCTGTCGTCGAAGGCGTTTCTGGAGGCGGCGGTTGGTAGATTGACCGTGTAAAAGGCGAACCGTCTGTATTAATATCGCTCGGTCGCATTGGCGCTGGAGACGCTGCAAGGCCGCGGGAAAGCGGCGCAGGCGAACTAGGCGCATTATTGGTTGCCTTGCTTGGCCCGCTGGCTTGCGATGATCGGCTGGAGCTTCGGGTGTGGCCTCGTGATGCATTCGGAACACTCAAGAGTGACACCTGCATCTTACTATCCGTAGGTATGGGTGATTCGCTGGATGATGCGTCAATGCTGGTGGCCTGGAGCATGTTTTGCCGCCCAGCAAGCAGCTGCCCCAAATTGGGCACAGTGACATGGACTGCCTCCAGCTCATACGCCAGAGCTCTCAAGGCTGTGTACAGTAGAGGAGCATGGTCTTCTGACCACACCGGGCGACGAGAGGCTTGCTGTAGTGCGGACCACGCGTCGTTATCTTGTTCGTCCAAGTGGGCTTGCCATGGCTTCTGCGTGCGGGAACTATCATCGAGGAAGGTGTAGCTTGATGGGTCAAGAGCTAGCCAGGTGTCGAGGCCGAATTCGATGCACGAAGCTATCGAGACTATGGCTTGGGTGAGCGCCAGATTGACTTCCACACTATTGGTGAAGAAAGTTCGCAATCGTGCAATCGATGTCCGGAGTAGGGAATCACCTGCCGGCAAGATGTATGTACTCGCACCGACGTCATCATTCACATGATCGCCGAGAGCGGGCGCCTTGAACGGTACTTGAGCTTCAATTGTGTAGCGGACGTCGCTGGTCAGACTCGTGTAGGCGTCATCGAAAGCCAACCCACCGTGTATCTCCACTGCGAGCTCCATGTACTTGTCGAGCTCCGTTTCAAGTGCGCCAACTGTCCGGGATGGAGCTGTCATTTTGGTGCGTTGCACCTGGAGCAGAGTGCCAAACGCGAACTTCTTCTGCCTGGCCATTAACGTGGCCACGAGCTTTAGCGCAGCATAGGCGGTCTGATTGTTCTTCGAGCCCAGGCTATTAAGCACCAGATCGACCAGATTGAAAACCGTAGGCTCAATTGCAGTGTCACGGTCTTTGGGCGCTGTCATTAGCATCAGGCTCTGGCGTCGCTTTAGTGCTGTAGGTGAGCGCGGTGGCATCGACGGCCGTATCGGCGTCGTTGGTGTAGATGGGATAGCCAAATGGTCGTCCTTGATGGCCAGAAGATACGTGAGCATCATGTGTATGAGATCGGGATAGTCCAGGCTCTCCAGCATGGCAGTCAGATACGTGAGAACCGCCACAGAGCTACCAGCATCTGTGTCACTTGATTGCAGGAGAGATGGATACAACAACTGCTGGAGAAACAGGATCTGAAAGTGGTCCAGTAAGGTCTGCTTCACGTCTGCACTCCTGCAGTGGTCGAGCACGTCCTGCCAGAAAGCCAAATACGACAGGAATGTCGCCATGTGGCCTTTGTGTTTCTCGGAGAATGCAGATTCAGCCGTGGCTCGAGAGTGTGTCGTACTATAGTCGCTCATAGCGAGAACAGCAGGCAGCGTCGCATCCGGATGCAGGATGCTCAATTCGCGACTCAGTTGGCTGTACAGCGCTCCAAGACCAGACGCCATGAGCGTAGGCAGGTCGCTTGAGACGACCCATTCTTCCAGGTCAAGCGAGCGCCCAGTAGCCTCGAAAATGTACAGCAGGCCAGTCCTTGCGAAGTCGCCGATGCGGCCCTCGTGATGGACACGGTCAATGAGGAGATAGCAGAGGGGGAAGTCGTCCTTTTGCGTTATGCCTACGAAGCTTTTCTTCTCCCTGGCGAACACATCCTCAAGACCAGGCTTTGCCGTGCTTCGAAACCAGACAGACAGTATCTCCGGCTGGAGACGTATCTTGGCCGATATAGTAAACAGCACCTCCAAGATCGCGGTCTCCGTATCCACCCCAACAAGGACGTTCCCACTGTCGATTACTCGCGTAATCATGCGCATTACGCTCGACGCGAACGAGGCGTTTGCCAGGAAGTCTTCCTCCTCGCTATCGATGAGCGCCGCATACACAGCGACTGCCGAGTGTACAATGGCCTCATCCTGGCTGACAATGGCGGCTCTGCCGACTGCCGTGTATATCTGGCTACTGGCCGCATACTGTAGACAAGTATGGGGCACCGGCGCTCTTGTCTCTTCCCTAAGCAAGACTGCGAGTCTGTCAAGCCGGGTTTTGAGCTGCTTCAGCTGTTGGGGCTCATTCTGGAGTTTACGAGGCCGGTTGCACAGGTCCAGCACATCGTTGAAGACACGCTCGAAGCGTGCAAGCCTGGTCCGAGGGTCATTCGCAGTGATCTTCGGTGAGGTTTTCTTCGGGCCTTGTGTGCCGCCTATCAATCGTGACCAAAAGTCCATAGCATGCGCCGGCGCATGCTGAGATGCCTGTCCGCAAGAACGTTATGCTGGGCTACTAGACCGGAACTATGTACACCTCAGGCACCAGAATAAGATAAACCGCGGAATACTGGCGCTGCCGACCAACCGAGCTGCGATGCATCCACGACGCGCACCGTGGCGGTGGCGCTCATGGTCTTCACCGGTCGTCTTGTCTTGACCTCACTTGTCCAAGCAACCTTTCTCCATCCCGAGAAATACATTTCACCGTGTCCTATTCAAGACCAGCTGCTAGTATAGCGCAGGTTTCTTCCTTTCGATCCTTCATAGCCAACTGGCCGTTTGTCACGACAAAACGGGACGATGGTGTAACTTCAGACCTCCCCAAGCACCAACGACAGATAGCAACATGCTGCAGGCTTCATCCGAGCACATATCACTTTGCAGCAAGACCGTCACACCACACGCATACGTGCTTGTTCGGTGCCCGTCTTGCGGTCTGGCTCTGATCGTTGAGCATATGGCAATTGGCGCCACGTCACATCTGTATCCTGCAGCCACCAATGGCGGCTGGGTCCAAGCCCAGGACTACGGCTGTGACTGGATTTATCAGGTTGCTAGTTGGCTTGCTGACCAGGCAGAAGTAGCCAACCAAATCGCTCATGCGCGCGATCCTGTGGCCAGGAAGCATCCGCGACATAATTCTCCCAGTAATGGGCAGGCGTGGCATCAACTCAAGAGCGCGCCAAAGGCGAATGGTCTGCCCTCTATGCCTTGAAGGCTTGACCTGACCAAGAAGGCTGGGTGGCAACTCTACCACCCGAATCCAGTCAGGACTGGGGTGCTTCCAAGATATTGCGGGATCTAATAATCGACTGGCAGAGTTTCGATACCAAAGAGATCAAAAACGTTACCAGATGCGGATGCCCGCTGCAGAGGGGGGCAAGCCATTATGCTTAGCCGACGTACGGAGACGCAGGCGGTACGACGCGAGTTAGCGCAACACTGGCGCAGTACTCCGCTTGTTGGATTCTATGTGTCTCCACACCGGCAGCCTGCTCTATCACTGCTCTCTGCCTCGGGCGAACGCTCGCTCCGCTAAGAGAGCGCATGTTGTTGTCTCCCTTCCTCCTTCTCGTGCCGAAGGCAAACAATAATAATGGCGACTTTGAGCGACCATGGTCCTTTCAAGTTGGGGTACTGCTTGACCGACAGCATCATCCCCGATCCGGCGAGATGTGCACAAGAGGTCTGCTGTGCGATGTGAAACCGATTTCACTCTACAGGCTCACTGAGCACTACTACCACATAGGTCCAAAGTCTATACTCGATGAATAGCCCTCGCCATGGTTGGATAGAAGCTGCGGTCTGTCTTCATGCGCGCTTTTCGGGGTAACGTGAGCCGCTCGGTCCAATACTGCATCATGTGAAAACAAGCAAGCAGATGCTAGAGCACGCTACACACAAAGCGAATCGATTCCTGTGGTGGACGGTGCGTTGCTGCGCCTCACGCGAGTCGACGCGACGCTTCCGCTAACGTGAGCGCTGCCTGCTCTAGTCCTTTACGGTGCACTTCGACACTCGAGCGAAGCTAGCTCACTGCGGCTCATGCGCTATTTACTGACATCGCCTCTAGGAACGTCGCTGACCGTGTTTACCGTAGTGCACGGGAAGCAGAAAATGATTTGTTGCGTAGCTGGACCCAGCATCGTCATTCACGAAAAGGGTGCGGGCGTGTTGGTCGCCTCGTTGCCTCCATTTCGACAGGCAGCCGCATGGTAATTGTGATTGCCTAACCGGACTGCGATCACTGTTGCACCGATGGATCGCATTGCCTGCAGCGGTAAGGCTTTCCGCAGCTAGGATGTTCCCGCCCTCGGAATCCATGGTATCACAAGCTCCTGTACCACTTGAACATGGACATCACACGGGTAATTCCTGATCACAGCGTACTCCTTCGTTCGTAACGGGTGTCTGCCATAGCACTAACAGGTTGCGGAGACGGCTATGACTGTCGAACCGGTATATCATCTCTAGCCGTGGCTTTGGCAACCCAATGTGGCTTCTTGGCAGGTGTGATTAACATGCTGTCGTCCAGGAACTTCTCGAATGGCGGGAAGCTCAGCCGCAGATCAGTCGGACGCCTGTTCATCAATGAAGTTGCCTTGGAAGGATCGCGGGGAGACGTGCCTGTGCTATGACATCGTGCCAATCAAAGACCAAAGAAGGCCAACCATACGGGCGTAGGAGTCACGCACTCAGCCGAGAGCCACCTCAGGGACTTCATCAGTCCTAGGCAACATCCGTGTGCTCCATGAGGAGAAAGTTGGTGCTGGCGGATGTTTTTCGTGGTGTGAGAAGAAAGCTGGCATGATGGGGTAGGAAATATAAACAGTCTCGTCTGTGAGGCTCGCCTCTCCCGATGTTCAGAATCGTACATGGAGCGTAGCACTGTGGCGACCTGCATGTCTTCATTATGGATCTTGCCACTCACCCCCCCATTTCCACACGGCTGCTCCGGGCAGAGATGCTAGTGATGCTTACACTCGCTTAGTGCAAGCCGAGTGGAGTTTGTGTTATACGAACTTAGTTCGTTGCTTCGTGGTAAGAATGACCTTGAGGCTTGACGTCGTAACAAGGCTGGCTGAGCCAGGGAGGAAAGCGGCGTGTAAGCGGGCTTACTCGTATGATTGGTGATCGCACAGTTCAGCTAGCCCAACGCCCAACTGCAGCCTCGCCCACAGCTTGACAGAAGGCACTGAAGGCAGTCTCTCATAGACCAGCCGGGGTTGGTGGTTCGCAGAAGGCATGCGGTGGTGAAGTCATTTGATTCACCACTGCAATCAGTCGGGCGTCGCCTGCGTTTCAGTACAGCGTTTTGAGGCCAAGTGGGCTTTCAACGATCCAGCAGGGTTTTATCGACGCCGTACGAGCCTTGAAAAGAGTGTGATTTGGTGGCTTATTACTAGTGTTTGAGTGTGCTGAGCGAAACAAGTAAGGAGTCTCTCGCAGAAGTGCAAGGCAACAAACAAGGCGTTTTGAAGCCTGAAGGTGGGGCTGATTACGGTTCGCTTCCGCTCGATTTGCCGCCGCCTACTGGCGGACTGGCCGCCTTGATGATGCATGATCATCAGAGCTCTTGCAGGAAGGCAACTTGGTTCGCAAAACACAGTATGAATGCTCATCGCGATGCCCCTTGACGGTGAGGCCTCTCGACCATTCTTTATCTGATCCTCTACGTCCGGTTAGACCATCTATACGTTGTCAATTCTGTCTTCCTCGATCAGAGGTTGTACGGAGGAGACGCAGCCTTCCGTGTGCGACCACTTATACATCGGACAGCAGGTCTGATCTGCTCTGACAAATCGTTGAACGACGGCGTGTGAAGCACTCCATTTGACGTGAGCAGCCAGCCGTTCGCTCGCCCTTCCTGCTCCAAATGGGCGGCTTTTGAAAGACTACCTGGGCTGACGTTTTGCGCAGAACACTTTTGGGCCCAAACCTTGTGATGGCGATCAAGCAGCTCTGAAGCCGCATGTCTTTGCCAGAGTCCATCAAATATTCGTCCAATTTTACGACGTAATGGCAAATTTCGACACTCCGCGATCATCGGACTCGCGGAAGGCGCATAAAAGCAATCACAGGTACATCTGACCCTTTCGCCACACTATGTGCGACTTTCAAGTCAGGCCGAGAGGAGGTGTATATTCTATGCATCGGGTCGTGCTTCGTCGACAGTCCTGTAGACTCCAAAACTCCAGTCATTGTCCGCTGCACCCTTGTAACGTCTCTAGTTTCCATATACTCTGGGGGCTTAAGAGTCTGTCAAACTGATCGGTTCACAGAGATGTACCAAACACTCAGACCGAGTGCGGTATACAGGCGCCAGGATCTCCCTTGACACCAGAGACCTCATCCGACGAATCACTGGACGACAACGCCCGGAATGCCACACCGCCAGAGACGCCACCCGGGGACGCGGAATCTTCATCGTTAGCGGCCCCGGCGTTTTCACGTTTGTCCCTGGAGCAGAATCAACCACCCACAGGCGCCCAGACGAGCACTCGTGGACGAGGAAGTGGTAATTCCAGCTCTCCCAAAGGCTCCAAGCGAGCTGCCAGCTCTGATTTATCCCGACAGGACGGCAGACAAGGCTCGGATGCTGTTCCGCTCCAGCACAACGGAAGCCTAGATGCTCAGCAGTCGGTCTTGCGAAGACCGTCACCGATCGCCAATGCCAAAGGCTCGAGGGCAGTCGCAGCGACACACACGCTTGCTTCTCAGACATCGAAGATACGTTGTGGGGCCATGCCTACGCCTTTGACGGCGAGCAAGAAGTTCAAAGCGCAAATGCACAAAGACTCCGGGTATGAGTCGGACGCGAAGCTGCACCACCGTGCTGTAGGCAGCCCCGTATGGCTCGATCATGCTGCCGTGATGACGAGTGAACCCTTGACAACGGCGGGCCAGCCCAAGACCGCATCTCGATCTCAATCAAATGTCGGCCCAACAGGCACAGTATCCGTGCCTGCTGCGCAGCTGAAGGCAGCATTCAGCACTGACCCTGCTAAGCATCGCTATCCAGGCTTGATACTTCAGCCTGACTCGTCGCCCATCTCGCAGGATCAGCTGGCAGCTGAGGTCAAGGGTATCTATGCAGGGCTCGTTATGGTAGAGGCTAAATGTATTAACATCGATGCTGCCCAAGCTGCGGATCCTTCCTCTCACCTGGGCCAGGAGCAGTGGCAGGCGCTTATCGCACTCCATCGCACGCTCTTATACGAGCACCATGACTTCTTGATGGCTACCCAGCATCCTTCCGCTACTCCTGCACTACGCGGGTTGGCCACCAAGTACAGCATGCCCGCAAGAATGTGGAAACACGGAATTCACGCCTTTTTGGAGGTCTTGAGGCACCGCCGGCCAGATTCGCAGGACTACATGCTTGCGTTCATATACCTTGCTTACCAGATGATGGCTCTTCTTTACGAGACTGTGCCCAGCTTCCTCGACACTTGGATCGAATGCCTTGGAGATTTGGCCAGGTACAGAATGGCCATCGAAGAAGAGAAGGAGCCGCATGCCCAATGGGGAGGTGAGCAGCTGGAATGTTGTGACCCACCATTGAGTACGCAGACTGACCTTGCAATGACGCTCTAGGTGTAGCATCATTGTGGTATACGAAAGCCGCCGATCGTCACCCGCAGGTTGGCCGCCTGTATCATCACCTTGGGATCCTGGAGCGCCCGAGCTTGCGCAAGTTTGCCTGTTATGGCAAGGCTCTGACATGCGTTGTACCGTTTCCAAACGCCAAAGACTCAATGGCGACCCTGTGCAACCCCATAGTCGAAGAATGCGAGCCTGCTAGAACCACTGGCCCCTCGACCGAAGCCAGCCTATGCAAGCTGAACGCCCTGATGTTCCTACAGAGTGACCAGGACACGGTGCAGAAAGCCCTGACCATAGCCTTCGCTTTGCTCGAAAACCCACAAAGCCTCAGGTGGAAAGACTGTGGTGTTCCGCTTGCCGTGACGAATATCTCCGCTCTCCTTGGATATGGCCTGCCGACGAACGCTCTGCGCAGAGCCTACGACCTCGCCATTGGACAAGCTATCCAGCGTGGGCGACCTTCATACGCGGCAAAGAGCGCACCAGCAATGATAAGTCCATCTGGTGCGGTCTTGCCGAATTCCGAGCAGGATCAAAGCCTGCTCTCCACCGCACAGGTGATTACGCTCTTTACCTTTCACACGGCGCTACGGTGTGGCTCGGATACTAACGCGGTCCGTGAGACTCTTCCTTTCGTACATACAATGCTCCTTTTTCTTCATAGTCTGCATGTGGTTAATGCCCATCATACGTCCGACATGCTCCACGGCCATACTGGGGTGTCCTGGAATTTACTGGCATGTTATCTCAACGGCCTACTGCACTTGGAGCCTCTGACTCAGCGGGTGGAGCAATGCGCTCGTCGCGGTGTTTGGTTGCGTTCGGAGAAAGGTGATGCTCGGCCGTTGCCAGAGGATTACGCAATACGTGGGCTGGTTTGGGCGTATTTTGCGTTCAGTCCGGACTGGTTCGATATGGAGGAGGATGAGTTTGCGAGAACGATTGAGACTGCCAGTACGCACAAGGCACGGGCGGAGAGGGCGCTCTACTACGGGCTACGGCTGGCATATGTAAGTTTGACGCGCTTGGCATTGACGGAACTCCGCTAACACCGCAGCAGGAAACTGAATATATGAGGTTCGACCCTCAAAGCCAGACCTTCTCCGCTGCCAACGGCAACAACATTCCGGCTAGCGAGCAGACAGCGACATACGCCTCCTTGACAACGCCTGCAGTGCCATCGCCACCGAGGTCATCAGCACCGCCGTCCTCATCATCCGATAGTGACTTTGTCCATGTGCGTCGTCCGGGACCAACACCGCCGCAAACGGGAGCTGCTGGCAAGACACAGAAGCCACCCCGAAGCTGGGCATCGGTGGCATCGGTGGCATCTGCTCGCAAGCCTTGGGGCAACGCAGACCTGCAGGTTGTGGACCCGGAGTCCATGGAATGGGGAAGCTAAATCTCACGTAGACAGCTTGTACATGTTAAGTTGAAGCACGGCCAGTCTTGACCGTTCGTGCGTGAAATACACCAGCGGTCTCTTAGGAGAGCGCCAATGTACAGTTGACGTGCCCTCACGGGACGGAGGTGCCGTAGAGAAGATACTGCACCTCTTGCTCTCCGAGGTACACAACGACGTTCTATGCTGACAGGGCACAAAAAGCTACCAAGGGATTCCTCTCTAAAGTCCAAGCTTCGCCGCAAAGCCTTCACTGGCGTGCAATGGGATGAAGCAGCAGAGAATCTGTCGAGCACGATGCAGTTGCGCGAGGGTTCTCCTACTGGCGATCTCATGGCCGCGGCCTTGAGACGCATGTGAAGGTATAAAGGGATCCGACAGCTGATGCCCAAGACAAATGACTGGAAGGAACATGCCTGTGGCGACGAACCTATGCTGGAACGGAGACGGAGGAGGACTGGCCATGAACTAAACGGGTGATTGGGGCCAACTCGAAGGATGGCACGCCTGAGGAATGAAACCGTAAGCTGCATGGAGGGTGAAGGTGCGCTATTTGGCCAGCCAGCAAAATCGGTGGCCGAAAGCAAGGGAATGCATCGAGATAAACCAGCGCCGATATGGTACATCACAGTTTGGGGAGGACTGTAGTGCGGGACACCAGCAATGCCTGGGAAGCGGTCGAATACTTGCTTGTCCACATCGTACGGTCCTGGGGCAAAGTCTCGACAGACGATGCTGAGTCGTGCGCAGCTCACTTCATTGACTTTGATATCGACTCGCTTCTGGGTACTCACACTCAGGCCCACTGTCCGCACAATAGGCATCATACATCTTCCAGAAAGTGGTACTGCTAATGCGATCCCCTCTCTCCACGTTCCTGTCCCTGGCTCCTTGCCTCACTCTCCGCTTGCCTGTGCCGCACGTCTTCGCTGCCACAATGGCCACGATGAGGTGCCGGGCAGGGTGATCGCCTCGCCCGAAGGCACTGGTGGCAGCGAAGATGCTGTTCACGAGATCTTCTGGCCATGTCAGGAGAGGTCCAAGGGAGTGGAGCTCCGAGATAGCTGCGTATTGGTACTCTATAGACTTGGTGTTGATGCCGAGAACGATGGCGTCGATGAGCCGACGGGCATGGTGCTCGATCAGCCAGTCGGTGTTGTCGTGAGGGTATTGAAGGATGCGGCCGTTCTTGGTCCACTGGACGAAGTCGTAGCACGAAGCAAAGTCGACCTTTCGTAAGAAAAGACCAGTTACTGATGTCGCGGCTTCGGTGTCCCGATCGTTGATGGTAACCGTCTCTGGATCCTGCGTGTCAAGGAGAACAGAAAGATACCTTCGCGGTATGTCGAAGATGGCCTGTGACTTTTCGTCTACAACGACTGTGATGGTCTCCAGATCCCTACTATGGCACGACGTTAGTACCGGTAAGGGGGACTGCAGAGGCGCTTCGGATGTGCGTGAGACTAACCTTCGCCGCAAGGATGGGCGTTTGCGATGTATTCGTGCGTCTTCCAACAGCGGCAAAGAAGGGGCCGGTGACGACGATGAAGAAGGTGTGCGATATCCCGGTGTCAAGCACAACGGCGGCGCTACCTCCTCAATGGGCGTTGATGGGCAGCTCTCGATGTCGGCGGGCTTCGCTTTTTTCGGCGTTCCGAATAACTTCCGCAGCATGGCAGAGTAGTCTTGCGACAGTCTCTGCTGAAGGTCTGCGACGTATGTTTGCTGGGAAGAGCGTTTGCTGGAAAACACCAGGGCAGCATGATGGCGATGGCGGAGCCTGGCAAGCGTACGGGCAATGAACTTGAGCTCGCGGTGAAGAGTGGCGAGTTTGCAGTCAATGCCGGCGAGCATTGGGAGGGCCATGAGGTCGGAGGACAGCATCGCGAATGCTATAAGTGCTAAGCTGTGGAGCAAGGTAGGTAGCGGCGTGAGAGATGTGGTGAGGGTGAGGTTGACGTGAGGTGAGTAATGAAGGGGAGAGTTAATAGACGCTGACCCGGTTCACTTGCCTTCTCGCCTACTCATATATGGCTGGGTACTGTGGTCAACACTCAGCAAATTTGCACCTTCACCGACCGCTCATGCAAGACGTCGGTGAAGAAGCGAGTAGTGTACAGTAGTGTGAAGCACACCGAGTTTTGAGTAGACGTCCCGATTGGGTGGCAAAGCGGCTGCGGGTTGTGCCGTCTCCACGCCCCGCCATGGCGCAACCTTGTTGCCTAAGGCTCTCCACTGTCTCCAGACTCGCGGATATGGGTGCCGTCTCCACTATCACATCGCAGGATTATACTCCACTCAGACCTCGATCCAGTACCGCATAGATCGCCGGACTAGCCCAATATACATACTTCAGCGTGAGGCTGTAGCATTGCTGGTCAGGGCTGCCTGTCACGATCTTTGCGGTGCACTAAGCTTCGCAAAGGACATCCCTTGTCTGATCCCTCCTTCCCTTTGCCAACCTTCATCTGTAGCTTGCAACAGTCACCTCTTCCGCACCTCCGCCTCATCACATCGGCCATGGGCTCCTCAATCGACCTCTCGCATGTCGGCAGCAAGATAGGCGGCGAGGATTATCGGCTCCAGCGAGACAGCGTCGCCGACCTTCTCAATCGCCCGACCACCGGCTTCCCAGGCGCGCAGCCTGTCTCCTTCGCCCGGCACCACCTCCAGGAGCTCCAGAAGGAGGACTACTTCCTGTGCGAGAAGACAGACGGCATACGGTGTCTGCTGTACCTGTCACAATTCATCGACGAACATGGCCAAGCCGTCGAGACCCAGTTCCTCATCGACCGCAAGAACGACTACTACTACATAGCCCGGGATGCTATGCACATACCACCAGAAGGAGACGATCTGGGCGCCTTCCACATCGGCACCCTGTTCGATGGAGAGCTCGTCTTGCAGAAGACGCGCGCAGGCACAAGAGTAGCATACCTTATCTTCGACATGCTGGCCATCGACGGCGAGAACATCATGAACAAGCCTTTCGACAAACGCTTTGAGCGCGCCAGGCTGTTTTTCTACAAACCCTACCGCAAGTTCGCTGAGAAGTATGCGGACGACGTCGCGGCTCAGCCCTTTGACATCCAATTGAAGGACTTCCAGCTGCCGTACGGGGCAGAGATGATGTTCAAGGATGTCATGCCACGGCTACCTCATGGCAACGATGGGCTCATCTTCACATGCGTCACCACGCCGTACACGTCTGGCACAGACAGGCACATCCTGAAATGGAAGCCTCCGCACGAGAACACGATCGACTTCAGGTTCGAGATCGCCGAATTTCCCATGACAGAGGATGAGGATGGGCTGTACGAAGACTGGGACGCGCAGCCCGAGATCCACCTCCTTGCCAACCACGGCGACCGCGCGTACCAGTACTTCGCCACGCTGCACCTCACGGGCTCCGAATGGGAGGCCTTGAAGCGCCTGAACCAGGTCTTGGACGGCCGGATCATAGAATGCTATCGTGATTCTGCCACTGCTCACTGGCGACCGAAGGTGGAGGAGGATGGCACGCCGCGGTTTAGGGATGACAAAACGGACGCCAACCATATCACCACTGTGGAGAGCGTGTTGCAGTCGATCAAGGATGCTGTCAGCGAGCAGGACCTGATTGTTGCCGCCCGTGATATCAGGGCGGCGTACAAGGAACGGCAGGCTGCGAAAACCAAGGAAACGCAGGAGACGAAGAACCGAGAGACGGCGAAGGCTGCGCAAGTGCATGCGCACCAGCAACGTCAGCAGCAGCAGCATGCGCAGATGAAGAGAGAGGCCGCTGTCAGAAGGGAGGCCGACGTGCAGAGGGAGGTGGAAGAGGACGACGGTCCCAAGTATGATGACTAACTACAAACTGGCTGTGGCGTCTGCGCTGGAGCGGAGGGCGTGTCCCGGCTATCGGCGCCTTTGATGTTTTGACCAAGCATGGAGTTCAGGCAGGAGTGCAGCCCCGCAGGCTCAAAATATACCCATTTGGTTTGGAGTTGGTTAGTGGTATGCAAGACTGGTATCTCACTGCGACTCAGTTTCATCTCCAGCTCGACCCTCACATCGTCCGCTCGTGGTCCGCGCGGGCTCTGTCTTGAGCAATGCTACTACACCAACAACGTCACTGATCACTCGTAACTCGGAGCTATTCAACTCGTATATAGCCACACTGCGCCGAGCCTTCCACTGTACCCCCAGCAGTGATTGGAGTGACCTGAGCTAAAGCACGAACCCGCATTCGGCTCAGAACTGAAGCCTGGACTCTGACAAAGCGTACCGGACAGACACTACTACCGAGCAGGATATGCATTATCGTGCTCTGCCGCGGCACTGGATTCGAAACTCTTTGTGGTTTGCTGGCTTTGGGGTACCCGACCGACGGATTGCGCAGGCAAGCTTACACAACGTCCCTGCTCCTGGTCTCACACGTGGGATGCTCTCGTACGACATGCTACATTGCTACTATGTCCGGTACCTCTGTAACTTACGAAGCTCGCAGGCTTGCAACGAAATGTCTTACCTCAGAGGTGTGTTGGCATCGAAAGCCGAGAACTCCGCAATCATTCGGCGGCTGCAACTCTTTGCTTGCCACTTGCTGGACGCAGTGTTGCTGTCAGGATCTCGCCAGGCTATGCCTGAGATCCTTCATATATCCAATACTAACGAGGAGGTCTAGAAGCCAACAAGATACGAGATCACCACACCCGCACAGTTTTGCGGGGAAGCAACAGCTCGCCTTGTCGCTGCATCACCTCAGCACTACTGCTCCCTTGCAGCACATCCTGACATTCCCATTCGCTCCCCGCAACGTCCCAGCAGGGCGCTGAAGCCTCTTCTCGTTCCGTACGCCTTCGCTTGTCTGTAGCTGCCCCTTTTGGTCCATATGGACAGCTGATATCCGGCTGCTTGGGCTGACTGGCCGAGGGAGCTGTACTAAAGCTGTACTACACCTTGGCCGCGAAGGCTCGCGATGTTCTCTCCACGTTCTTGCTGCGATCGCCTGGGGATGATCCACTGCTATCTTCTTTCGAACCTGGTATATGGTAATGACTGTTGCAATCTGGACATTGCTGGGTGCATGAGTTGTTCGCCAATACAATGGGCAGCCCTCACAGGTCTCCGGAGATGGGCACTCCACGGTTCACAGAGCACCTGTAAGTCTACCACGTCTGCTCGCCTGCACTACACCGCCAGTAGTGGAGATCTGAGCTCAGCCTCAGATTCTATGCCGAAAACTGCAGCCTAGATATCGGCAACCTCGTTCCCGATCTCGTCTTGAGTAAACTGCCAAGAGCTGGAAGACTAATGAGAAGCAAAGAAATTCATCGCCGCCGTATCAACAGTATCCCAACTCGCCCGAGTTGGCGAGTGTGCCGCAGTATGGCGCAGACGACAGTGTGCGACACCTGGGGCCTAGGCTGTCAACCAAGGGACGGCCGCTATCACCCGAGCTCATGTCACCAGGCCTGGAATCGGTATGGGCTGGTGAAGGCGAGAAAGAAGTGTTCTACCCAACGACACAGCCAGACCCGTATGAAGCCCCGCGAGAACAGCCGCGGCCAGCGAAAAGGCGGGTGTGTGGCATCGCTGGAAGGTGGTTCTACGTCTTGTTGGCTGTCATTATCTTGACGGCAATAGGTCTCGGTGTGGGCTTGGGCGTCGGACTTTGGGCGAAGAAGACCTCGTAAGCGAAAAGGCAGCTTTTGACTCCTGACAGATACGCTGATGCAGTCTAGGTCACACCGCGGCCCGTCGTCAACAAGCTCGCCGTCTTCAACGAGCGCAGCACCAACAGCGACGCCCACAGTTGACCCAGAGTACCTCATCGGCGGTGCGCTTAGCCCTGCATACTACTCCACCACCGGCGCCTTCAATGGCTCCGGGATCGCTCTGGCCTCCCAGTCATTCTCCACAGACATCGCCAATGGCACGCACGGAGACCTCGTCATGTACTTCCAGCATCACTCCGGCCAGATCCGCTACATGCAACTGACCACAGGCGGCACGTGGGAGGGCGGCTCTGCGTCCGAGGTCGTCGCGACGGATGCTAAGAATAGCACGCCGTTGTCTGCGGTGGCGTATGCCATGAACGACACAAGTACTTGGCATATATTTTGTAAGTCGAAAGTCACATCCTCCCGTCGCAACATCGATGAGGTAGCCAATAAATCGGAATCTGGAACTCATGTGACGGCGCTGATGTGCGATATGGCGGCATGGTACTGCCCGGGCTTTTTGTGGTGATGTTACCGCTCTGTTGCGCTTCCATAACTATATATCAGCGCCGTACATTGACTCTGGCCAGCCGGTGGACAATACGCGATCTCGAACCCTCCCCGGTTCATAGAGGCCTGTCTACTCCAACAGAATCGCGACCGGTGGTGCACGTAGGGCTCATACACGGACTAACAGGCAAACAGACATCGACACGAATAACCAACTCAAGCAAAAGACCAACAGCAACAAGGCCAACCTCTGGTCTGACGGCCCAATCAACGACGCGAATCTGTTTGCTAACGATGCCGATCAAGTCGGCATGCAAGCTTGCTGGTACGGCAGCGATTATGGCGACACTGACTACGACCACACGCCCCTTCCATCAGGCTCAGGTGACAGCGACGCCTCGCACGCAAACGAAGTGGGTATGCACATGTGGTACGCTGTCAACGACACCACTTTCAAGCAATACGGCTGGCGTGACGGCGACGCGGCGTGGACATATCAGGCGACGTGGGCAGACTACAACGCGCATGCCGGCGTTGGCTGCTATAGCTGGGGCCCTGGCAGCGTGACGTACGTGATGATGGTCAATCTCCAATCCACTGTGGAGTTCTGGTGGAAAGATACGAACACTACCCTTACCGGCAACGCTACACACCCGATCAACCAGTGGACCAACGCTTCGCAGATTGCAGTCAACAATGTCAACCCGGCCTCTTCGCTGGGATACACCAACTACTTCTACGCCCAAATGAGCGGCACGAATATGATCAATGGCTACAACGTGTCCTGGGCTGCGGAGAACACGACGATCTTGACCGGCGACACCTTCATCGTTGACGCCGACCCGGGCATACCTGGTACACATCTCAGCGTCTCAGCTTTGCCCGATTCGAGTGGAGGAGACAACATCGTCGTCTTCTATCAAACGACTGGGAGCGACGTGAATATTTTCACGCGAGACTTGCAGGCTGGGCAGTGGACGGGCGCCAGTCTCGAAATTCCACCGACGTGAAAGCTAGCTTGTTCGCGTTGAAGGGTCATTGGGTTTGGCGAGAGCGTTCAGGTGTTCGTATTGTATCATGCCCCATGACAGCGTGGCGAGTGACGATAACTTTTAGCTTCAGATGTACAATCCTTGAAAGTGGTACCGTTGAGGCTCGTTCCACCAGTTTTGGCGGCCTTCTTCTTTGCGCATGTCGGCGCTTTTGTGCACCACCCGTGAGCGTCGAGGTTCAATGTAAATATCTTACAGTACTATACAGCATCGCACACCTTTCACTTCTGCGCAGGCGCCTGTGCAGGCTCCAGCTCCTTCAAGTCCTCGGACGAGAAGCTCTTGTGCATCCACGGACTCTGCTTCTCAGCAAGGGCTTTAACGGCCGCCGGACCCTCAAAGTCCACCTCCCCTGAAGCGAATACGTCGTCGCCCATCTCATCCAGCCTCAGCAGCTGCCTCCTCATGTACGCCGTGACCAACGCCACATCAGCGATATCCGCCTCCTCGCTCGACTTGAACAGATTCCTCCACACAGCCGTCGCGAGCACAGCGTCCCCCTTGATGAGTCCCTCGTCATAGCTGAGCAGCAGGCCACGCCACTGCAGCCACAAGTCCTTCAGGTATTTGTTTCGCACACCGCGCGCCGTCATACCGTGCCAGACCGCCATCTTATCCTCGGCCGCATAGAAGAAATGGTCCAGCAGATTCTGATGCCAGATCCCGGCATGCTCCTTTGGGAAACACCGCAGCCGCACCGTCATCATGTACATGTGCAAGAACACCACTTGCGCCCAGGTGTTGAACGTGACATCCAGACCCAACCCTCCCTGCTCTTTGGGTGTGACCCACCACCCACTGCCCACGCCGACGTCCTCCTGTCCGGCATTCTTGGGTGCCGGCTCCGGCGGCTGCTTAAGAACATTAGGGATGTTGTAGTCGCATTGGCGCGCGCAGGCTTTGAAAAGGTCTTCGGTGCTTCCGTAGGCAATATACGGCTCGGTTGCGCTGCGGAGGGTGTCGGTTTTGCGGAGCTGGGAGGCGAGTTGGGACAGGTCGAAGGCGGAGGGGTTTGCGGAGGATGGCTTGGACGGTTGACGTTTGGTGGAGCGTGGTTGCTCTTCTGCGGCGAGGGCGCGGGTGGTGGTGGAGAGGAGGCGGCGAGTATGCTGTGGTCTGATGCTCGCGAGAGATGGCTGTCGTTGGATTTCTTTGCGAGCTTGCTGGCGAAGAGCTCGCAGGCACGACGCGCAGACCGAGTTGCTTGCCATTTCGACGCTTAACGTAGAGCCTGGTCAGATGAGAGAGGGTAAGTCAGGAGGAGACGAACAACGTGAACATGATGTACGGAGGAACAGCACAACGCACGCGAGAAAGCTCTCAGATCTCGCATGGATGATCTCACGACGGATAGATCGCGCTAAAAAGGCGTGCATTGGCCAATCATAGCACACGCTTTTTCAGCGGCGACGAGTAGGTTATGTCGGACGCCCAGCAGTAGTACTAGTGCGATGTTGCAACTGGTTGACGTTCCATGCCGCTACATACTCATGGCACCTCATATTCGCTCGTAACGCCATCAGAAACCGCTCAGCTCGAGATGCTACAGATCCACTTCCGCATCTCACGAGGCTCCGCATCGTGTCATCCCCCCCCCAAACGCCGGCGCTCGCGGTGAGTGAAGCTGTGGTAAGCAATGCGTGCTGCTATGCTGCGCATGCCGAGATCCCATGGAAATAAACGCCGGGTATCGCAATCATCCGCCATCTCTTCACGCCTCAACGTCGCTCGGCACATCCGACAAGTCGCTGTCCGACGGCACGTCCATGATATCCTTCTCCTTGGCACTCTTCACCCCCCGCGTGGCCCTCGTGCTACGTTGGGGCGCTGGCTTAGCAGCTGTTTTCTTCGCAGCTTTCTCGACTTTCATCACAGGCGGTGGTGGGGCCGGCGTAGGGTCGCTGGTAGGCGGCGTGGATGAAGAGACGTTCTCCTTGTTGCCTTCACCACCATCGTCACTCTGCCACTGATCCACCATCTCTTCATCGTCGTCACTGCTGTCGTCCTCGGCGTAATTCTTGACGTTGGATGAACGGGCACTCTTCCTCATGGCCGAGGACGCAACATCCTCGGCTCTCTTCTTCCTTGGTGTCTTGACTGCCTTCGGTGCCTTGCGGACAGGCAGCTTCTTCTTCGCCCTCGTGTCTCCGTCGGCCGTTAGCTTCGGCTCCGGCTTGGCCTTCTTCGCGGCCTGCTTAGATGAACCGTCTAACTTGCGCTTCTTTGGCCTCATGCTGGCCTTGACTAGGTCTTCCAGCTTATCTGCCAATTCGTCTGGCAAGTAACGCTTGTCGGCGATCTCTTGCGCCATCGCATGGCTAGGCAGCTGGGCGAAGATGCCACTCGGCAACCTCGCCTTTCCGGAGTAGAGCTGTAAAGCCCAGCCATGCACGTCTTGGAAGCACCGTATCACAGCCTCCGCCAGGTCAGACAAGATGTACAGGTTCTCGCTCTTAGCAGGATCAATGCCATCCTGCACCGACTTCAACCGTTGCGCGGTGTGGTAGATGAGTGGTAGGTTGGTTTCTGTCGCGACGTTCGTGAGGTAGTACATGATGTATTCCACAAAGTCCTCAAGGTCCTCGGGATTGGGAGAGAAGTCCTGGTGGTGCGCCAGCAAGCTCAAGAAGCGTGAGAAGACGGTCTCTATAGTTGTGTCCTTGGTCTTGGCGGCCATAGCTGCGCGGGACTTGAGCCATGTTGTCGTGGACTCCTTAGTAGCCTTCTTAGGCTCAAAAGCGTACAGGAAGACGAGGCCGTAGAAGCGATTGGGAAGCTTGCCGAGTCCCAGATACTTCCTCAAAGTCTTCGCGAAGCCCGCCCTGACCTCCGGCAGCGGGTCCTGTACGATCTTAGTCAGTCGATTGAAATCAAGTGGCGTAAGCAGCTGGTCCATGACCCGGTTGCACGACAGCTTTAGCAGCTGGTTTGCAGCTGCAAGGCGTAAGTGAGCGTTGTGGTGCTTTGCGGTGGGCGTGGTCTTTGAGAGCTCTCCATCGCGGTCGATGAGGGTGTTGAGCAAACGGTAGACAGGCGCGGCGGCGTCTCTGATCTCGTCGATCGCTTCGTGTGGATCGCTGCTTGTCTTCACACCACGCAGGCCGTTCACCAGGATTCGTAGCGCCCACAGCTTTGCGCACAGATCGTCATCAATCTCATCCGTCCACGGCGGGTCTTCGTCATGCTCCACCGTTCGGACTTCACCCAAGATCTTCTTCACAGCGATCTCCATGATCGCGTCGGCATGGTCCTCAGTATCCTTGTTTGCGACAAGCCTTAGTTGGCTGAGCGCCGCAAGACGCGACAGGAAACTCTCAGCACCGTACTGGAAGTCCGTCACGCAGTACTTCAACAACTCTTTGATGTACATCTCTCGCTTCTGCGCAGACGCCACAATGACAGTGACTGCATGCTTAGCCGCTTCAGGTGGCACGCCATGCATTGCATACGCGGTCATCGCCTTGTAGAATTCGCGATCCTTTGGCATGTCTTCAGAGAAGCGGTCTGCGAAGCCTGCGCATGCTTTGAGCTCATCAACAGCCGTCGCATCGTTCGGCGTCGCAGCGGAAGGGGCTCGCTTCTTCAGCCCTTCGCATAGCTCATGAACGTGAACCTTGAACACTTCGGGTGCCTTGGTAGAGATTTCCTTGAGTACCTCATGCGCTGCGGCGCCCAGTCCCTTCTCATCGGTCCGCGCAAAGTCCATGATGGCTGGGACGTGACTTCGATTGTACACGAGGATTGAAGCAGAGTACACCAGAGGCAGCATGGTCTCGAGCACGGCCACCATGTTGTTCGGCGCATCTTCCATACGCTTCCTCAGCTCCTTGATCGCCTTGAATATCTTCCGGTAATCACTCTCGGGTGAGTAGCAGAATCTGATGAGCTGATAGCTCCGGCGGTCGTGGTGCTTAGCAAACTTGTGCAGATGCTCCGCGGCCGCTGTCGGGTCCAAGAGAGACTTGGACATTTGCTGGATTAGGGTGCCGAGCTTCTTCTTAGTCGCCTTCTCGCTGGCCGCCTCGTCGTCCGAAACGGCACTGTTGATCTCCGTGCACGTCGTAAGGTAGGACTCCATGTATCTTGCATTGTTCGTCTGTTTATGTTGCAGCATGAAGAAGACGGCCCTCGCTTTGTCTTCCAGATCGCGCACCAGCACCAGAATACGCTCTGCCCGGATGGCATCAGGGGCTCCCGAGTCTCTGTCCGCTTGCGCCTGACTGTCGTTGACGCGCTGTGAGTCGCCGCTCATGGCTGGCTTAGGCTTGATCGGCGGGTACCCAACGGGTAGCAAAGATTCGTGCGTCACTTTCAGCACGAGCGCGTTGATGTGCAGGTCATTCACGTAGAAAGCCATGAAGATCCTTGTGGGTATGCCACCAAGCAGCTCACGGACGCGCTCACTGCCCTCACTAATTGTGCCTGCGGCGACGCCCCAGATGCGAGCTAGTAGCTCCGTTGCAGCAATCCGGACGTGATGCTTCCGATCTTTGATGCGATCAGCAAGATTGCAAAGCACGGAGCCCGGCGTGTTAAGTCCACCGTTGCTGCCAAGCTTCTGCATGATGCTGCTGAATTCGAGTCGCGCCACAGCTTGTATCGCGGCGAGGCGCACTCTCTCATCCTGGTCCACGAGCATATCTGACAGGTGCCTAAGAAGCTGAGACTCTTGCTCTGTATCCAGGCCTTTGCCACCACCAGAACTCCAGACAATGAGCCCCGCAGCAGTAGTCCAAGCAGACCTCACCACCGCAGCTTTGTCCCGGTGACGATCTACGAAGGCTTGGTAAGCAGCTGGATAGACAGATGAGAAGACGTGCGGAGCAGCAGGCTCCAGCAGCGCGTTCTGCGATTGCATTGGCAAGGTCGAAGTTTCAAGGCTTTGGGATGGCCAAGCTGAAGGATCCAGAAGTGCCGGTGGTGGTGGGCCAGCAGCGCCTATGCCAGAGATCATGTCACCTACGGTCTGCACCGCCATCGTCCTTAGCTGCACATTCTCTGCTGCGACCTCCGCCTCCATCTGCGGGACAATGTTTTGGACGACATCTGGTGATGACCGCCACAGCTCGCGCAGTAGACGATGTGCCTTTGCAACCTCCTCGAAGTCGGTCTCGGCAGGTGGCGTCAATAGCCCATCGTCCGACTCGTCCTCGCTCTCATCGTGCGTGCGCTTCTTGCCTCTCGGCTTGGGACCCTTGACAGCTGCGACAGCCTCGGAAGCATCAATGAGTACCGAGCTGAAGTACTGACCGACAGCGCGGCTCATCTTTTCTGCGCATGTGTTGCAGACAGAACGCGCCATGTTGTAGGCCGGATTAGTCTCACGTAAAATCACAGATTGCTGGGCCTCGCCCTTCTTGCTGCCATGGGCCAACGCACTTGGGTCGGCGCGGAGAAACTGCGCTAGGATGATGTCGATCACCCCGTTCGGTAGAGCAACGCATTCATCTACGAGCGTGCAGAGCATGTTTGTCATGTGATACTCCACGTTCTTTGGTAGTGTCTCGCCGTGTCCGCCTCGGACGTTGCCAGACATGACGTCGAAGCAGTTATTGAAGAGGTTCAAGATTAGGCGATCCGAGCCGGGAATGTCGGTCAGCAGGACAATGCTTTTGATGGTCGTGAGAGACGTTAAGATCGCCAGGTTTTGCTGACTGTAGGGGTCTGTAGGGCTCGCCAGCGCTGGAACGATTGTCGAGACGAAGATGTCGAAGATTTGCTTCAACTGCCCACCCTTGTACGGCGCGTCTGGCGCGAGCAATCTGAACATCTCGACGATGCATAGCATCGTCCATGCCTTGACGCCACCGTCTTTATGGCCTAGCAGCTGCACATTGGCGAGTTCCTGCGCTTTCGGTACCAGTGACTCCCTATCCGCCGCTCCTTGGTCGATCGATTGAAGCTCCTCTGCCAGCGTCTTCAAGCGGCGCAACAGGTCCGAGACCGCGATCGGCTTGCCAGCCTTCCACGTCAACGGCTCGTTGAACTGCAGCGCATTGCCGGCGTCCTCCATGTCGTGATCCGTTTCGGTGTGCTCCTCAACCTGCACAGGGCTGGCTGCCCGCTTTCTCGCGCGCGGCATGATGGCGATGGCGATGGCGGGTTGTGGCGCGTTAGGCGATTTGCGAAGCGGATTTGGTATGTTTGCGCATAGCCAGGTGAGGCGCAGATTTGTCTGAGCTCGACAAAGGTGAAGTGGAAGCTGCTGGTGAATGCGACGGACTCGACGTTGTGCGACGTTGGTCACTCGAGCCAGCTGATCTCGAACTGAAGCTCGAGCGTCCCGTCGACGCGACAGTGACGCGCTAGGGAAACGCCTCCTCCCGTTCCCGCCCTGTAAGTGTGGCGCTGACGCCGGACGGTGCTTGGATCTCCCGACTTGCCTGGGCACTTGCACAGATCGTGATTGGGACACATCTGCCCGATGATGCCTGGAGTTTGCCATGAGAAGAGTAGTAGTCACTGGGTTAGGAGTAGTCACGCCTCTTGGAGCTGGTATCAAACACACGTGGCGACGACTCCTCGACTGCAGAAGCGGCATCGTCTCTACGATAGCCAGAGGGCCGCAATTTGAGGCTCTCCCTAGTCGGGTCGCAGGCCTTGTTCCCCACGGAAGGCGCGAAGATGGAGGGTGGCAGGCAAAAGACTGGCTGCCAGCGAGTGAAGAGCGTCAGATGGCGCTGTTCGCGCAGTATGCCATAGCATCGGCACATGAAGCCTTGGAGGACGCTGGTTGGCATCCAACCGCGCAAAAGGATCTCGAAGCCACCGGCGTCACAATTGGATCGGGTATTGGCAATCTGGATGAAGCTTACAGTACTTCCGTGGCGTTCGACAAAGGCGGCTACAAGAAGGTCTCGCCGCTTTTCGTACCCAGGCTGCTGATCAATCTTGCTGCTGGCCACGTCTCGATCCGGTACGGCTTCAAAGGGCCCAACCATGCTGCCACAACCGCATGTACTACTGGGCTACATGCCGTCGGAGATGCTTCCCGTCTTATTATGTTCGGTGACGCGGACGTTATGGTAGCTGGGGGAGCGGAGTCCTGCATTCACCCTCTGGCCGTCGCCGGCTTCGCTAGAGCCCGCAGCCTCGCCACAGACTGGAACGATAACCCAGCTGCATCATCCCGTCCGTTCGACAGAGACAGAGCCGGCTTTGTCATTGGGGAGGGTGCGGGTGTGGTCGTGCTGGAAGTGAGTACCCACTGCCGGACAATCCGCCCTAAAGCTTACATATAGCCTAGGAACTGGAGCACGCGAAGGCTCGTAAGGCCAAGATCTACGCCGAAATCAAAGGTTACGGTCTCTCATCCGATGCATACCACATGACCGCTCCAAAGGAAGACGGCGAGGGTGCATACCTGGCCATGAGATCGGCTTTGAGACATGCCAATTTGAAGCCTAGCGCTGTCGACTATGTCAATGCACACGCAACGTCTACGAGGCTTGGTGATGCTGCGGAGAACAGAGCAATCAAGAGGCTGCTGCTCGGCGAGGAAGGAAGACAGCATCCATCTCAGGTCAATGTCAGTGGCACTAAAGGCGCGATTGGGCACCTGCTTGGCGCAGCTGGCGCCGTGGAAGCGATCTTCACCACCCTTGCAGTACATCATGTATGTGCATCCTGTGTTTATTTCCTGGCTGCAGCTAACAATATCAGAACATTCTGCCGCCCACCTTGAATCTCGAAAGTCCTTCTGAGGAGTTTGACTGCAACTACGTTGCTAAGGTACCACAGAATCACACTGTCAACGCTGCATTGACGAATAGCTTCGGCTTCGGTGGCACTAATGCCAGTCTATGCATCGCAAAATACAGCTGAAATAGTCAGGACCGTCAGGCCCACCATTGATTGCATGGCTTTCCCGAGTACCCCGCAGCCCCACTAGGACAGAAGGAAAGAAAGGAGCAGAAGGTGGCAGTCACGGAGTCACCACTGCATCACGCCATCCAATGTCCTTGGCCGCAATGTTTCTTCTCAGTTGAGGCTCTGTGAGCAATTTCACCAAATACTTCATAACGCCAATCGCACATTGGCGAATAGCAGCAGCTATGGAAGCTCAGGAGGAAGGCCGACCCTTGAAATTGAGACTGCGTTCGAAGGCGCAGCAATACCATCAACAGGTACCCTGGATCAGACGTCTTCCGGGCAAGGCACTGGCCATCGTCCTGTTCCTGGTAGCTGTCAACGTCCTTGTCTGGATCGCATGCGCTATTGTCCTGCACTTCCACGTTGCGCTAGTGTCTACGGCAATCTTGTCCTACACTCTGGGTCTCCGGCATGCTCTCGATGCAGACCACATATCAGCGATAGACCTGATGACAAGGCGTCTTGTTGCGTCAGGCCAGCGGCCAGTCACGGTCGGCACCTTCTTTTCGCTCGGACACTCCACGATAGTCATCATCACTTCGATTATCGTTGCAGCCAGCTCGGCAGCTATATCTGACCGCTTCGGCGCGTTCTCACAGATTGGCTCGATCATAGGGAGCTCCGTCTCAGCTGGCTTTTTGATTCTGTTGGGCATCATGAATGCCTACATCCTATACAAGTTGAACGAGCAACTCCGCAAGGCAATCGCGGCACCAATCGGACAAGAATCGTTGGAATTCAATTTTGAAGGCGGAGGTTGCATGATGTACGTGCTCAAAAAGATGTTCAGGATCATCGACCGGCCATGGAAGATGTACCCATTAGGCGTACTCTTTGGACTCGGGTTTGACACCTCTTCAGAGATTGCACTCCTCGGCATCTCCTCCATCCATGCCGCGCAGGGCACGTCTTTCTGGCTGATCCTTATCTTTCCTGTCCTCTTCACGGCAGGCATGTGCTTGTTGGACACCTTCGATGGAGCGGCGATGATGAGCCTGTACACCTCCGCAAGACTCGGAAAGGACTCCATCGCAGTCTTATACTACCAGTGCGTTCTGACGGCAATCACTGTGGCCGTTGCGCTCATCATTGGCATAATCCAGCTTCTAAGCTTGATTGTCAACGTGAGACCCGATCTCACGGATGGCTTCTGGCACGGCGTTATAGTTGCAGGAGACAACTACAGCATCATAGGCGGGGGCATATGCGGCTCGTTCATCGTGTTCGGCCTTCTCTCCGTCGTGCTCTACAGACCCTGGCGCAGAAGGATCGACAGCAGAAGGCGTGTGGCAGTCACAGGTGACGAGGGAGGCGAGGAGCTTGCGAGTCTTGGCGAGGTCGAGGTTCTGGGAGAGGCCGAATGTCCTCATTCTCTATCTGCAGGACAGGATACGGCGAAGGGCTGCACTGTTCAAAGAACCGCAGAAGTATAGAATGGGAGGTAGAGTCAGGCAACGGTATGTTTGACGCATCAGATGCTTGGATGCATGTTGTGTATGTTTAACACATCGGATGCTTGGATGCATCTTGGCAGTCAACCGATCTCTTGCGGATTCGACGGTGTAAGAGTCTAAATTGGTCCAGTAACGCCTTAACCATCCTGGTGTCTGCATGCCAGCAGTGTCCTGTACTTCCTTCCGCCTAACACTCCATGCATGCTTGACCAGCTTTTGATAACCATGAACGCCAAAGACATGTCTCGCAATGCTACAGTCTGGTCTATACTTCGGCAGGAACACATACTCGAATAGAGGAACGTAGGCTGCCACACTTCACCCACCTGTCCTTGTAAACTGGCTCGCCTGCGTCGGCGGTGCTTTCATCGCTTCATGACTGAACAGCTGCTTCAGGCTTCCCTGAGCCTCCGAATCTCTCCTGCTCGCCGGACGCTTGTCGTACGAGAAGTCTCCTGCTTCTGCGACACGGAACGCCGTAAGCGTGCTGGCATTGCTCTTGTAGCTGCCGTCTGTCGTCGCTTGAATGGGACTTGAGGGAGCAATAGGCGTGCAAGCAGCCACTAAGTCGATCGCCTTTCCTGAGTAGGATGAATACGACTTGTTGTGACGCGACGGTAGAGGTCGCATCGACGCCACCGAGGCGACGGTGCCAACCGAGGAGCTTGGTGAGTGGATGAGAGATGGCAGAGCACTGTCGTCTGTCGCTGTTGATGCGCGGTTACGCCGGTTCACAGATGACCCGCCGTTCCATGTGCCGGAGTGGAATTGGGCCAGATATTGCGCAGCCTCGCTGTTCCGGCGTTCAAAGCGGCCTCCAGAATCTTCCATGGGAGAGTCCATGTCGGAGAGGGACAAGTCCGAGAAGGCGAGCGACACCGGTCTCAAGATAGTGGGTGAGCGCCGAGGTATTATGTCTGGTAATTGAGCCTCGAAGTAGGTTTGAGTGGACGGTGTCATAGTCGGCGAGTGTGCGATCTGTAGCGGCGTTGCCTGTGATACATCCCGCTTACGACAGCTACCAAGGAGGTCAGAGAGTGGATGGCAACCGGTCAGGTGAAGTGGGCATACGCTTCAGAGCAATACAGGATGCTGCCACCCGGAGTGACGATCTGCTTTTCGCAGTAGGCGCTGATCTCTGATCAGCAATCGCATGCACCGAGCTTTACTTGTTTGATCCTACCAGAAGTGCAGAAAGCTTGCCATGTCCTCTTCCTCTGCGTCCGGCTGTGTAACAAACTCCGTACCGGCCTTCTTACTCCACCCAGAACCAAGCTTGCTACTCGAGCTACTCGAGCTACTCTGAGCCTGGGAGTGTGCATGGTTATAGCTGCTGCCTCGCTTCAGAACCGGTGGCCGCGACGGCTTCGCATGGGCCGGGAGCAGTTTCCGGCCTTGAGATGGTAATCGTACATGAGGCTTTTGGCTCATTGGTGCCACCTGACGAGACACAGCGGAAGGACAGGGGCCGCGGTGATGGCCTTACCAGGTCCGCTAAGATGCCCAATGGACGGTGGCGTGTGAAACCCTGCCTCGGTATGGCTGGCTGCAGGTGTTTGTGCGGTCTGGGGAAGCGGTGACGGGTGCACGAATGAGATGGCGCTGAGCGAGATCTCGGTCTGGAGACAATGAAAGAGGGTTGACTGTTGCGGCAGTCAGCCACCAAGTTATACCGTTTTGACGACTTTGTGTCCTGAAGGGATTTACCGGCTCGACTCGATGCTGTATGACTGTGCTATCTCGCAACACCGGTGATCAACGAGGCCAGATAAGCACCGCCAACAACGTTCCGAACGTTATATGTCGCGCAATTGGGATGACGGGAGTCTGGTAGAAGTGCACAGAGCCGGATGAGAGACGTATCTACCTCCAAACGTCCAAAGCCGGTTCGAAGGCTCATATTGTACCTAATGGCGTGCGGAAGGCGCTTGATAGCGGCATACCCATCTCGGTCCACCGTTACACAAGATAGCTGCAGCGACGTTGGACAGAGTGGGTCGCTTCTTCCGATTCAGAGCATGGAATGTGGAGCAGCTTCGACGCTTTCGCCGAATGCTTGAGCACCGTGGACCGATGACGGGCTCAAAGGTGTTAGCAACCTGCGAGGCGTGTCGAGACTCGAGTGGTTGGCTGCGTTGGCAGGCGAGCGATTTATCAAGACCGCTTGGCGCTTGCGCGCTGCATGGCCTGGGCTGCCTGGCGTCGTTTCGGCCGCTTCGGCATCCTCGTGTTTTCTTGGTCTAGAACCGTAGAACGGGACAGGAACGCTGATCTCGGCCTGTGACTCCTCGCTATCATCCTCCCAGGCTCGAGCCTCGAGGTCACGACCCCGCAGCGTCTGCAAGAGGGTCTCGTACGAATAGGTAGGGAATCGACCACAAACCGCGCAGCGTTGGTGCCTGCCCAACCGTGTGAGGAGAAAACGGCGCGGCCGGAAGTCTATAGGTCCTACAATGCCGCGATTGGCAGACGGAGACACGTGTGACACGAAAACGAAAAAGCTTTGCATCGACGAGCCAAAATGCCTCTGCAACGGGTACTACCACGGACGACTTCCGGTTGCAACGTACGGCTGTCAGACCTTCGTGTTGCCGCGTACCTACCGGGGGAGCCGTTGCTGTACAACAATGAGTCGAAGGGTTCATGTGCGAAGCCTTTGGTCACAAGCTCAATCTTGGTGCCATCTGGTCTGCACTAGCAACATGTGCTTCATCGTGAATGTCAAGAGAGTGAAGAGACACTGGCTCATCAGCTACCGTATTGCGGAGTTGCGAGCAGTTTGCTCCACAGGACAGCTCACGAACTCAGCTTTCTGTGGAGAGGCAAGTTTCAGAGGTGAGCAGGTTTCGTAACGATTCGACATAGACGACCGAGGTGAATCAGGGTGATGTGATTCATTGAACCTCACTCGTGCTGAAACATACATGCTACTACCTAGTCTAGCCTCCTGCTACGCATTACGCTGCAGCGTACGCAGTGCCTGTGTCCGTCCTTCTCGGCGTCTATTGCCTCCAACGTGCTCCGTTGCATCTGCAGTCTCTCGCTTTCGCCGAGACCACTGGGCGAATCCTTGCCCTCACTGCACAATGACTCTCGTCCCGCCTTCCGCAACAGAGAACTGTCCGATACCAGGGGTTTTGGTTTCTTCCGTCGACCCCGGTTGTTGGATTCGTATATGCGTAAAGCAATGCGTAGTTGCTTAGTGTTCCTTCGTCGGAAACTCCGCTAGCCGTGAGGTTGCCTTCCCCGATAAGCCGTGCAGAATGGCGATGTTTAGAGCCGTGCAGAATGGCGATGTTTAACGCCGTGCAGAATGGCGATGTTTAACGCCGTGCAGAATGGCGATGTTCATTCATGAAGTGTATCTGACTCGACACTGTGTTGACCATCTCACATATTGCTTGACAGTGGCCTCGCGTTCTTCCATGGTGCCTTCTCTGCGCGCTTGCACCTCGCAAGGAGCCGTGCTTGCCGTGTCTGCTCCGACATGTTGAAGTCGTCTTCGCGAGGAGCCATAGGTAGAGTCATTTTGAGCACCGTCTCGTCAAGTGTAGAGGTGGATGAGCTGGCGCTGAGAGTGCTGTCCGTCGACTTGCGGCGGTTGCTGTAGCGGAAGAGCATGTTGGTGGTCTTATGCTTTCTGTGTTGAGTGTGGCTTGGTTGATATGGATGAGACTGGTGGTTGCGTCTGGTGTTTGCAGTGTCTAGATGGTGAGCTGAACATGGGCGCCATATGACGGAAAGCACGCTCTAGTTATAACCTACCTACCCTGGAGTTACACGGCTCTACACGCACACGATACGCAACTAATCCACATTTCGTCAGCCCTTCGCGAGTATGTGAGAGGAGAGCGCGCGGACAGTCATCGACGGCCCCGGCTTTTACGGAATTTCGGTTTGCTCCGTAGAAGTGGAGCACTGAAGCGTCCAATGGGAGAGCTAAAAACGTTCGGCCGTCGGAGGACGAACACGCCGTCACGGAGCGGGGCGATTCTACCTCCTCTTGCAGCCTTCAGGTTGCTTCTAAAGATATCTACAGCGTGCAGGCTACCTCCCTAGCAAATCATGAGTGCAGGGACGCGATTACGAAGCCCCATTGGATATTATTGTCGCGCTGCGACCGTTTCCACAGGTACCTGTACGGAGACTCCCGGGACATCAAAGAAGTAGAGCAAGGCCAGCAATGTCGCCCAGATGTCTGGCGTGCTGCGTAGCAGTGGCTCTGTCGTTGATGTTGGAAGTGTTCGAGCGATTGGCATTCGACCCCGCCTGCCTATACAGCTTTATTAGCTAGGTGGAAGGAGGTGACACAGCGTGTTGAGTCTGCAAAGGCCAACTTACTCATTGATCATGCCACCATTACGCTATGTCAGTCCAGCAGGTTCTGTTTAAGGGCATCTCACATGGCTTGCCCGTTCACTATCCGAGGTCAAGGCCTCGCAGCCACTATCACTGGCGCCAATGGCATCAGTACCGTGTGCCATAGGCTAGACCAGCCATTAGAGTATTCTGAAGTCGTGGACGCTGTGCAGATGAACTGAACCATGAGCAGCTCGATGAAGTACGCCTACATGGAAGAATGGGCGGTGCTTCTAGGCCACGTAACCGGATGTACAATACCTGTGTCAGCAGTGCACTTGCGCAGGAAACGTCTTGGCCGACGGTTGCTGGCTGGTATAGCCTCGACAAGAAAGGGCAACAGGAAGGCGCCAAGAATACCGAGACGTAAGTATCAAGAGGATACGGTCCGGAGGCCGTTACGAATAGTGACAATACGATAGTCAGCTGGGCGAAGAAGGACGACGTTAAGAAGGCGTAGAAGCAGTTGGCGGACGAGCATGGCCTGTCGCAGAAAGAGCTGGCGGGTGTCGATCGTGTCTTCGGCTTCCTGTATGGGACGTTGTGTTAGCCGGCGGGTGCCGCCATATTCCAGGTGAGTAGTCCCTTCCCAGTATGGTATAGCACTTACTGAGTAGAAGACAACGTGAACAAGAGCCGAAAGCTAGGCTGGCGCGGGTTTGTCGACTTGACGGGATGTCTACTCGAAGTGAGTCTTACCTTAGTGTTCACCTCGCGAAGAAGTACCGGAAGCAAGCAAGACCGAAATTCATCTGGGTGAGAGGAGGTCACGATAGCATTGAAACCGTGAGACTGCATCGTTGACCAGTGTCGATGGGCTGTATATCTGCTCAACATTGAGGTGATTGTATAAAATTCCCAGTGGTAGCCAGAGCTAGAGAACTGTGATGCTGAACAAATCTCCCGCGTCGAGGGGCCGCTAGTAAACGATCGTATCTTTGTGACTGATGGTATTCTCTCAGTGTTCATCTTTCAATCTTGCAGGTAGTGTGAGCTCGTCTGCTTGTTTCCCAAGAAGCAGTCGTGTATTGACGTCGCTTGCATCTCATTGGCCAGCCAAGCGACTGCTTTCGCCCCACCCCACACAAGAACCAAAAACTCGAAACGATAAACAAATCCATCTATCACCACACCAAAAAATCTAAAAAGAAGGTGCAGCGAGCCTTGGAGCCTTGATGATACTCTGAGAGATATCGTCTTATAGGAATAGCCGAAGGCGGGGCTCGAACCCGCGACCTTGAGGTTGTCTCTTAATTGCTTAAGAGCCACACGCCTGGGGAGGGCGTTAGTTCACAATTGATATTGTGATCAAGGAATGTCCGAAGTTCAACTCACTCTACCGATTGAGCTACCCTGAAGTGATTGTTAGCAAGCTGATGCTAGGCAATGCAGTTGTTCAGAGTAACTTACCCGGCAAGGGATGATTGATGAAGCCCTAGTAAAGTTTGTCGTTACAGATACCTTTATCATGGTTGCCGAAGAGCAGCCATGGGCCGACTACGGTTTCGGAGGTGACAGGGTGGACGACAAACGCCATAGATCATAGAAGTGTCTCTTGTGGCAGAGCCGCAGGTTCCCGCAACTTCCGTTCAGGGTTTTGCAGACATGTCCGGACTAGCGTGGCGTTTATACTACGAGTCGCTCTGCAAGCATGCCGTACAGCAGACTTCCAGCACATACTATCGAGACAGCTACTCGTTGCTACTGCCTAAAAGGCTTGTGGTAGACGGATGGTCCGGAAGTTCCATGGTCAAGCTCAATCACGAGCCCCCTCCAATCAAGGCAGCCCCGTCACCATTGGAACAACACCCACTACCCTTCCGGCGATCTACAACCCAATGCTTCACGAGGCAACGTGGCTGAGGAGACCACCATATTTCCTACAGCGGGCTTTGGTGCTTTCACTACGGTGCGTCAATACTACACATCGTACGGCATTCGTGGGGCGATATTGAGCGAGCGGCCGGCTAGCCCTTGGCAGGACGATCAGGCCTAGGAATATAACACCACAACGAACAAACAGAGGTATTGATGCTATATACGCCCATCGTGAAAGCCGGCAGTGTCCTAGGGAGTGTCGGCGGCGGTGTTGACATCGCGGCCGAAACGGAGAGGTGAGGGGAAAACTGCTGACTGCTTCGTGCATTGTCGGGCGGGAGTTGGCGACGGTCCTGCTGCAGGAGTGATTGCGGTCGTGGAGCTGCAAGATCCGGGTGTGCGTCGTGAGGAGCCGAACTGCAATTGTCTGGCCGGGTGTGATTGTACTCGGAGGCTGGGTCGGACAGTGGACAGTGATGGTCGTGGCCCGGACGCGGTGGCGGTAAGCTGCTCGGGACCTCCAACAGCGTGGAACAAGAGGTTTCCGACCTGTAGTTCCTCCCGCCAACGATCCGGTCTGCAAGTCCACAACAGCGGTATCGGGACCGGCCCAACACATTCGCTGGTGCTGATGCCGCTCCTGTAACCATGGACCGGCATATCAGCTTGGCCCGCAAATGGCAAAATATAGCTCGTAGAGGCTGCGCCTGGCCCGCCCCAACCGCCCTAGCGACCCCCATCCCGCCATCCCGCGGCCCAGACGGACGTACAATACGGGGGGCGAGCAAGTTCCCTCGTCATCGGTGGCGTTTGCTCGTGCCGAAGCCCAGAGGACAGCATTGCCTCAATAGCCCCCCCCCCCCC